>VZTL01015716.1:909-15545 GCA_013400535.1 Scopus umbretta
CCCCCCCCCATTGCTCCCCAGTAGCCCTGTGCAGCATCTGCTTGGTCTTTTTTGCCCCTAGTTTTAATCTGCCCCATACCCACTGTCACTGGTGTCTGGCTGAGGTCCCCTCCCCACAGGCCTGGGTCCTCTGGACAACAGCTGGGAAAATGCCGTCTGCCTTTGAGAAGCGGCTTTCAGCAGAGCCACCTCTCACCCTGGGGCTGGTAGGGTCCCACCTGTGGTGCTGCCTGCTGCTGGCTGCTAGCCTTGCCCTGGAACAGGTTGGGCTGTGGTGCTGTAGGTCGTGTTGAGCCGGGCATTGGCAGCGAGCAGGAGCTGATGTATTTGGGGAGCCCTGGATGCCCTCACACACCTGCCGATGGCTCCTGGAGCTAATTTCCAGCTCATCGCTGGCTTGCGGGCGGCAGCTGTTGGGCATTTGATGCTCCCAGCCTCGGCTTTGGCACTTGGGTCCTTTCCCTGGCATGGGCAGGATGGAGCAGGGGATGCATTTTGCTCAGTCCAGCCTTTTGCTCATGAACAACAGCTATAATTTATACCAGCGGGGAATTTAGGGTGGGGGAAACAGCTCTCTGGGTAGGTGGCTTTTCACGGCCCTGTAACAACCCAGAGGGATGAACAGGATTTGAGGCCTGGTCATAGGGATGCTTCCTTCTGGATTACTGGTCTGAATGGGGTCCGTGCTGGAGACGCAATGAAGGCAGCACTGCAGGGTGCCACGAGTGTCACTGGGCAGGGGGAACTACAGTGCCCTGTCCCCCGGCTGCTGCAGGCACAGCCCACGCCGTCAGCAGCTCTAACGCGGTGCCTTGCCGGTGGCTCGTGCGCCAGCACGGAGTCACAGCTGGCAGCAGGGCTGCGCACAGAGAAAATAAACCCTGGTAATCAACCTGCCCAGGGCCACAAGGCTTAAATGGCAACGAGACTGTTCTGAAAAAGGAGTCAGTGGCAGTGCCAGCTGCGGGAAGGGGACAGGGCGAGCTCGGACAGGGCAGTTGGGGCCCTGGGGACAGCTGGATGGAGGAGCAGGGCTGGGGCACAGTGGGGCCAGCTGCCAGGCATGGCACCAAAATGATTTAGGCTGGAGCTCCTGGGGAGCACAGGCACAGCCCTGGGCTTGCCTGGCAGGATGGGGCAGCAGTGTGTGCTGGGGGACCGGGGAGCAGCCCGGCCCAGGCGTGGCTGCCTGGTGCACAGCAACCATGGTTTTCTGCCTGGAACTGCTGCCCGTGTGGCCTGTGCCAAGCCCGGTGAGCCCCGTGCTCCCAGGCAGATCTACTCCAGAACCTCCAGTCCAAGTATTTGTCCCCTTGAAGACACTCCTGCAGCAGCACGGGCTCCATCCTGGGAGATGTGCAGCCCGCTCCGACCCTGCGGGTGACCTTGCTTTGGGCAGAAGCTCAGACTAAGCATCTCCTAAGGCTCCGTCCAGCCTGAAGGACCTCATCACTCCGTAAGCCTGAGCCCCTGTAGCCCTCAGAGCCCCACACCATTGTGGCATGGCACCTGCCTAGGAGCACGGGCATCTGCCCGGAGCCAGAGCTGCTGCTGTGGTCGGTGTGACAGTGGGAAGGGATGGCGGTGCCTCCGGCAGCTGCTCAACCCTCTGCCCGGGCATTCCTGGGGACAGACACGCCCAAGTGAGAGGGAGCAGATGTTGGTTGTGCCAGCCACCAGCCACCCCCCTGGGAAAACCCCTGCAGCGCGTCCGGCAAGTGCTGAGCCCAGTGGGCACAACGGCATCATAGCCCCTACTGCCACCACCACAGCCCCCAGCCTCTGCTGTCACCCACTGCTACCTTCATTTCTATACACAGCCTGAAAACTGTCTTGTTTGAAACTTCCATATGCTTCAGGAGCATCTTTTTGGGCAGACCCCCATGTGATCTCTATCACCTGCCTCTTGCAGTGGGTGGCATTACCAGGGAAAGCCAAAATGATGTGTCTAGGTTCCTGTTCACCATGGTCATGGTTAATAAGCCCCAGATAGCTCCACACCAAGAAAAGTGCCTTATTTTCTGGTGGTAGCAGCTGCACAGGGAGAAGGACAGTGGCTGGGACGGGCGCCAGGTACTTCTCCAGCTCCTGGCCCGCCCCAGACCCAGAGTTTCTGCGCTGGGGCTGAACACGTCCAAGTGGGGTCAGCCCGGCCCCGCAGCCCCACACACATCCCTCCAGCTTCACAGAGTCCACCCGACTGCTGGGCTGCCCATGTGGAGATGGACCCTGCCCAGTCCTGCTGCCATGGGACACCTCCCTGGGACAGAGAGCAAAAGGAATGAGCTGGAATAGCGACAAGGGAGGTTTACAGGGGGCTGCAACCTTGGGCTGAGGTTTGGATCCTCCTTCAGGGTGCCTCAGCCTGAAGGGGCACCAGCAGCTCCCCAAAGCACACTTGCACCCCCAGACTCCCCTCTCCCACTCCCCTGGAGTTTGCCCTTGCTGGTAACTTGCTGGAGGTGGCTGCTCCTCATGCCCCCCTATTCTTTCTCACCTGCCTGACCGGTCCTGCTGGAAACCCGCACTTTTGCCCAAAAAATGTGTGTCTGAAGTTTTTCTTGTTTGCTTTTGCCTTGCCCCATCCTTGTTTTCCTCGTCCCCCACAACTTAGCTGCTTTGGGCCTGAGTAAATCCTGTCCTCCCACCTTCCCTCCACTGGGAGGGTGCTGCCAGTGACATCACCACATCACCTTTTCCCCGTGAGAAATCCCCCCGACAGGGACAAAACAGGGTGAATGAGGCTCTTCCTTCATGCTAGCATGGGGCTAAGTAATGAACCGCTGCTAATTGACACCCTCGTGGCTCTGGGTTTTGTTCTCTTCAGCAGCCGGTGCTTAATGAGCCCTTGGCATGGCCATGCCCATGTGCTCCCAGCGCAGAGCATGGGGATGGGGCTGGGGCAGGGCTCATTTTTCCAAGCCACCCACTGCAGACCCCTGTCTGCCAGGGGGAGGGAGATGCTGCCGGCAGCCTTGGCACCTTGACAGGCCTGTTGGGCAGGAGGCGATGGCCCTGCTGCTCCCTGGCTCGGTTTCCCCCTCAGTAACACACAACTGATGCTCCAGGCCCATATGCACCCCCGACATCCCACACCAGGCCGGGCATCGGTGACCACAGGTGCCAAACCAGCCCCTGACCTGGTGGTGGGGACAGGCAGCTGCTTGAAAGGCGGCATTTAGGCAGGCAAGGGGCATGCAGCAGGGGATTTGCAGCTCAACCCTCTGCCCACGTGGAGAACTGGAAATATTCAGTGCCATTAATTTCTGCTAAATAATTGTGCTGGTTCACCAGTGTTTGTAACAAAATGATAAGGAATCAAATTGCTTTAATTCCCTAAGAATTGGTATGACGTCTCCGAATGGAGTAAATTATTTCATTGCATCAGAGGAAAGGAAAATGAGTTTTGCTTTCAGAGAGGAAACTTCCCCATCACACGGCATGTAGCTCCAGCACAGCATTGCTGCCATGAAATATGAGACCCTAAAAAAAAAATCCTTTATTATTTTCTTCCCTGCTCATCTTCATCAGAGACCGTGGCTCAGAGGACTGCAGGGTGACTCACGGGACCTCTGGAGGTCTACAGCCCCGGCCTGAGCCTCTCTTGTCGGCATGCCCACCCCCTGTCCCTTGTGCCCCCACCACACAGCAAAGAGCCCAGCTCTGGCTCTGCTCCTGCAGTCCTGGATTGCTGTTGGTCCCCTGCGGCCAGGCCACCCCGCTGGCTCACACCCAGCTCATGTCCTCCAGACCATGGGGAAATAAAAACTCTCTGGAAAGTTGTGTAAACAGCTGGGCCCAGGGTGGTGCTCAGGGGACCTGGCTTCTTTCCTGGAGGGCCAGTGTGTCCCAATGGTTTTTTGCTTTTCTGCAAGGTCCTGTGACAAAAGGGAGGTGTTGGCAGCTGGGGGGGACTCCCTGCGGTGGGAAGGCACTGCCAGTGCCAGGGGGCTGGCAGCCCCGTCCCTTGCCCTGGGCTGCTCCAGCTGAGTGGCTCCCAGAAGTTGCTCTGGTCAACCACTGCCAGCCCAGGGATGTCCAGCATGGGTGCCAGGCACACCAGAGAGCCCAGAAAACGTGTCCCCTGCTGCTGCCTGCCCAGCAGCTGGGTTTGCCTCTGGCCGGATCCAGCAAACAATTGCACGGACGATGCAGCGGGAGGATATGAATGCTCCTTGCATTTGCATTGATGGCTGTTTAATGAGCTAATTTTCCTTCACACTATTGATTTCCCTGGGCTCTGCTGTGAGATGGCTTGCCTCTGGGTAATGAAGACTTGGCTGCTCTGAGCAGGGCCCTGCCTTAAATCCACAGGACGCGCTGGCACAGCGCGAGCAGGGAGCACCCCACTGCGTGGGGCTGCTCGGGGCAGGGCTGGCGGGGCTCGTTTTTCCAAGCCGGTGTTGATGACAAAGGACAAAGCTCTAGAAGAGGGCTCACACCCCGGGGAAGCATGTCCAGACCTTGGATTTACACCAGATACTTAAAATGCCCGAGTATTGCCTTGCAGCTGGAATAACCCAAACCTGGCTTTTCCTGGCTCTGATGCTGTGCTGGGAGTCTGCTGCAGGCCGAGACGGATGCTCCCATCACACGCACATATATGCACATGTACACACACAGAGAGAGCCCCTTCTTGCACCATCACTGACCCTGCAGCACAAAGGGGCCCGGGGGGTCCCATCCCTCCTGCTGTCCCCTTGCTGTGATGCCTGCGCGGGGACAGGCAGTCCCCAGGCAGCGTCACCCCTGCCTGACAGCTGCCTCCAGCAGCACTGGCGGTTGCTTCGTGGATCCAGATGAAGTTCAGAGCCCAGCTTTTGTGCTTGCTGCTCACCCTCCTTCTGCTTTCCTCCCCAGCCACCCTCACTCCACCTCCTGGCACCAGCGATCTCCAGGAAGGAGACGGGGTGCCAGCCTCACCAGCCCCAGCGCTGCCTGTCTCCCCCCGGGCCGGACCGGCACTGGCTCTGGCGCATGGGTGGGTTTGCAGCCCCACGTCCGCAGCTCGAAGGAGCCGCAGGTGACCCAGGAGGTGGCATTTCCAGCACAGCCCTTGGGCACAGAGGAGGACAGAGGTCAGCCCACTGCATGCCTGCCCCGTTGAGGCACTTGGGAGGGATAAACAAAAGGAGCTGGAAGTCTTAATGCGTGATCAAGATTATGATTTAATTGGCATAACAAAGGCTTGGTGGGCTCAGCCACATGACTGGAATATTAATATGGAAGGATGTAGCTTGTTCTGGAAAGACAGGCAGGGGATTAAGGAGGAATGTGTTGCTTTGTATATTAAGGCTGTGTACATTTAGTTTGCAATCCAGGGAGAACCTGGCTGGCATCCTGCCACGGTGGCTGCGCCGCACACCAAGGGGCTTTCAGTGATCAACTGTCACGCTCACCCAAAGCCCAGGACATCATGGTGATGGAGAATGTCCCTACCTGAGTGGCCACTGTGGAATCAGGACAGAAGGAACAGACTGTCCAGCAAACACTCCCAAGGCATTAAAAGTGATTTTTTTTCAGGAAGAGGCGAGTAGAAAAGAAAGGCTCTGGCTTTGCTTCTAACCTCCAAGGCGTGGATACAGAGGGTGGGGAGAAATAAGTGGGGTGAATGCAGCCAAGATACGAGCTCCTTGTCTTGTGGAGGGAAAGAGCCAGAGCTTGGGACTGATAAAAGGGATGTCTGGGGATCCAACACGTCCATGGTCCAACACACTGCGCTGAGCAGGGCCAGTTAGACCAGGATACTTGGGCTTTGCTCAGGTACAATTCAAATACCTTCACAAATGGAGAGCCCAAACCTCTGAGCCTTGGGGCTGACCACCCTCATGGGGAAAGTCCTGTACTTATATCAAGTTCCCTGAGCCCACTGGGTCTTGTCCTGCCCCTGTGCACCCCGAGCACCCCATGCTCCAGCCCTCTCCTACCCCCCTGTTATTGGCCATTTCTCTCACCTAAATCTCACCAGCCTGGCTGCAAGGAGGCTGCAGGAGACCATGCCAAAGGCCGTGCCAAAGGCCACGGCAAGACGGCGAGCATCCCGTGCTCTCTCCAAATTACGAGCCTTGGACCAGGTGGCTGGGGAGCAGCCAGGAAGCAAGCAGGCAGGTTTGACTGTAAATGCATCAGCTTGGAATGCAAAACCAAGAAGGCCAAAGGGAAAAGAAAAAGGATTCAGACAGCAAGGCAATGAGAGTGTGTGGGGAGGAAGAGGACAGGCAAAGCCAGGGCTGATGCTGCAGGGTGGGAAGGGGAAGCCCTTGGTGGGGATACTGCGGTGCTGGGAGCATTCACTGCTCCAGAGCATCAGCTTGGATCAGCCACGGTGTGCATTTAGCACCGGCAAAAGGGCGACAGCTCTGCCGGGAGCAGGGCTGAGGAGCTTGGAGAGGCCAAGCGGTGCAGGCAGACCAGGCCTGGCAGCCCTCTCTGCGGATGCAGGCAGAGCTGAAGGAGAGCAGCAGGAGAGCCTGAAGCAGGAGGAGTGTAGCCGAAACTGGGGGGCTGGGGCAGCAGGAGGGCAATGTTGTGCGGCTCTTTAAAAAGAAGAGAAAACCACAGAGTGCTCAGTGCAGCTTTGGTCCCCTGGGAGACACCAGGACAAGCAGTGAAGCAGCCCCAGAACAGCACGCAGAGGAGCAGCCGCTGACGCCGGCTTCTCGTGGACAAACTGTTGCAAACTGGGTCTGATTTTGTCCTTTGACAGAAGAACAGGAAACACAGTGTGTATATCTTGATGTTTGTAAGGCTTTTGACTCAGGTTTGTAAAAGAAGCTCAGAAGCAAGTTGCAGATCATATTCAGCCTAACCCTGCTATAAAATGAGTGCTGGTCCCAGCTCGGATAACCGCCTCTGGGCTGCAGCTGCCAGCAGGTGAGATAATGGGCTACAGGAATTGCAGACAAAATAAGTAATTGGGAAGAGTGGAAATTATGTTGGAAGGCAGATTCCTAACCCCAAACTCTCCTTCCATGCCACCCTCGCTGACAATTTAGATAAACAGGCTTGGGGAGCAGGACACAACACAGCATAGTCCAGCGCCGAAAGCATCGCAGCACAACCAGGCCATTGTGTAAGCAAGAAATGGGGAAAAAGAAGCAAGTGAGTAATTTTGGGGGGAAGGACCTGACATTCTAATAAATCATAGCAGAGCAGGGGGCTAACAGCAAAAAAGTGGCAAACACGCTGTGGGGATGCATAACCAGGAGGGCTTTGGAGATGCCGAAGACAGCTCCCCATTTCTCCATGGCACCGGGAAGCAGTGGCTGGAGAAGGCAGCTATGTGTGGACATTGCCCTTTGGGCCGGTTGGAGGGTATCCAGGGAAGGATGTCAGAGACCTGGAAAACACGACTGCCAAGAAAAAACAGCAAGATGTGGGACTGCTCTATTGGTAGGAGAGAGCAGAGTGGGCTGTAGCAGCAGTCTGCAGGAATGTAAATGATTCCTGCAATGAGGAAAGGGTTAATCTGCCCATGCTGGATAACGCAAGGAGAAGCAGGCTTAAATTATCACAGGGAAATTCAAGGTAGGCACTGGGAAAAATCTTCCCCGTCATGAGGCAGGAGGGGCTGGAGACTCCATTGCTGAGGTTTCTGGGAGAGCCAGATCCCAGGCAGCGTGGCATTAGCTGTCATTGCCATTAGCTGGTCCCAAGTGTTCCCTCGTTTCTCAGATTTTACCATCTCTGGGTACAAGCATATGGAAAACCCTTAAAGCACGGGGCTGGCTGGCTTCATGGCCTGTGAAGAAGGAAAAGTAGAACAACTGTGCAAGCCCTGAGAATAACTCCTAGAGACCCAAAGGGATAAAAAGGGTCTGTAGGGACGATGGGGGCAACACCAGCATCATCCCACAGAGCCACACAGGGAGGTGCTGGGGGTCGGATACCAAACCTGGGAACTGCCAAAGAAGCCAGGGCTGGAGAAGTCACAGGAATGATCTTTTGGGGTAAAGCAAAGCAGGTGAAGCTTATGTGGGCAGCAGACCCCACATCATGCTGGGTGCTCAACAGGAGCCTAGGGAAAGAGGAGCCTGGCAAGGAAACCTGCTTGGAAGCAAAATCGATTGGAGTCAGCGAGAGGAAAACGTGCCAGGAGAGAAACAATGTTCAAAAAGCTGAGGGCTGTGCAATTTGAATTTGTGAAATTATTTCTGTTGTCTCTGTCCAGGGACAGTCATGGCCAGTGGCTCTGCTTTAGTTTCACACACAGGATGAGCAGAATTCACACAGGAGGCAGGTGATGGATGTTCAGGGACCTGGCTAGTGATGAGCAGCATGTTAAGCACCTTTCATCCTTGTTAATTGGAGGAGTGATTAGAAGCACCTGTGAGCTGGCAGCTCTGAAGCAACAGGAGCCACAAAACTTGAGCAGAAAGTAAGTCCCAGGGATTTTGCTGAAAGCTCTGGGAAACTGCTGTTGGCAAATCTTTTTCCTCCCAGCTAAAGCTGCTGCCCACAGGGAGGCCCTGGGGTTAGGTTTGAGCAGATGAAGATGACAGCTCCTGCCACCATTGCTTGCTGCGGCGGTGCTGCGTGGGGTCCGCATGGCGAGGGTTGTGGGTGCCGATGCAGGCATGGGGCAGAAGGATGCAGCACGCTACAGCTGCCTGCTCAGTCCTTTTCTTCCCAGCCCAGGACTGCAGCTGCAGAAGAGCAGCAGTAAAAGAAGATTAAGGCTAAGTAAGTTCTCCATAGACATGAAGTTTTCTGTGCCCCATACATGCCCGTGGGATAAGGTGGGCTGTGATACTGTGTCCTGAGAACAGCCTCGTGGGACAGTCTCCCTCAGGGCACCTGGGGCCTGGTGGGGAAGGGGCCCCCAGGTCCTCGCTGTGTGATCTGTCACAAACTTAGACCCGCACCGTGAGCAGTGTGTAGTGTTGGACAGTGCCCAGGTTTACAGCAATGACAAAGCAGAGGGCTCACTGCAGGGCCAGGGTGGGCAACGGCCCCATGCACAGCAGCTCAGCACCAGGGTACCACGATGGCATGGGGGACTGGCCAGGAAATTCCCAATTCCTGGGAGCACCCCTTCTCCTCTGCCATCAATCATCTGTGGCAGCAAAGCCCAGGAAACCACTTAATAATCCCAAATAATCCCACAGGAAAATTTACAACAGCAATCATGTAATTTATCTGATAGAAGCTCCTGGGGGCAGGGGAATTTCCTCAAATAACCACATCCAAGGAAACCTCCATCCTTGCGTGGTGAGTTTCCAGCTGAAGCCTGCCTTACAGACTCCCTAGACCAAAGCGGAGGAAACACTGGTCCGGTCCATGGAATCCCTGGGGTCCCCTGCGTAGGCTGGAGGCCAACTGCTCCTGCTGCAGCCCAGCAGCAGGGAGCGCAGGCAGGATAACCCTGCAGGCAACAAGCAAAGCCAGGGCTGAGAGGCATCTGGACTGGGGCGTCTCCCATCCCACACACGTTTGGCCACTGCTTCAGCTGCCCACGGAGGAGCCCGCCACCTCCTTGCTGTTGGCTCCAGCAAAGGGCGCCCGACGTATGGGAGTTTCAGCAAGGGCCAGCCCAGGGTGACGCCTGGAGTCGGGGGGTCCTGCCGGTACCTGAGCAGAGGCATCCCAGCATCTCACCTGGGTTCAGAGCCACTCTTCAGACCTTGCACTGGAAAGTCAGCCTGCTTTAACCTGACCTGCCACACCAGCCTTTAAGACACTGAATTCTGCCTTGATGCTAACACTGGTTAATTACTCATGCGTGCTTACAGGCTGCACAGGTTCTTTAAAAGTCTGTTCCTTCCCCCTCCGGCTGCCTGCAGGCTCTGTATTTCACAGGGACATAGATGTGCTTCAACAGCCGGGTAGGGAAGGACGCGTGCTGCTGCATCAGAGTAACTCCCTCTCCGTCCTGCTGCTCCAGATCCGGCTGGGACCTGCCTGCAGCCGCAGCCGGTGGAAAGGGGGTTCCCAGCCCGCTTGCCCTGCACCCAGCCAGCAGCTTGCCAGGGCAGGTCCAAACTCTCTCTGGTTTGCTGCTTCACCAGAGGCACTCAGCTGTTGAGCTCTGCTTCTCACCTGCTTTGCAGCATGGCAGGGGCAGGGCTGACACATTCCTGAGTCACCTTAAGGGGGTTTGTTCTAGGGAAGGGACAGACACATTATGTTTTGCTCTGAGAGATGTGATTTTATATGACCTCTGGCAATTGCTCCTCAAACCACACTCCAAATCCCAGGCCAGAGATGAAGTGGGTCTCCAGCCCACCGAGATGGTTCTGCATGGCATCTGGTTTGCAGATGCAGGGCACATGTACAAACCCCAAGGCTTGCATTAAGCTTTCTGTCAACATCTGAACCACTGGAGGTAGAAGAGCAGAAGCTGAGCAGCCCAACTACCCCGTCACGCTCAAACTCCGGTCTGAAGTGACAGACAGGCACTCTCTGGTTGCGCTTGTGGCGTGTATGGGGAGAGGATGCTTGAGGATGCTCAAGCTGCCCTGACTGCCAGGTGCAGCACACCCAGCCTGGCTGCAACCCCTCGTTATGGCCAGAACACGGTCCGTTCACGCCAATGACTCCACTGCAATAACCTCGGTGGTTTTGCCCAGGTTTGTATCGGCACAAGCAATCTGTCTTGAAATCTGCTTCTACTGTGCAGTAAAATGAGAACTCTCTGCTGATGTGCATCTGACAGGGGTTTATGTATCTCAAAGTTCCAGACTTCAAAACAACCTTGTGCATCCGCTATAAAATCTGCAGGACGGCTTCTGGACAGCTTCTAGACAAATGTACCCCTCTGTCTTGCTCTACAAATGGATCAGCAAAGAAGGATGGGAGAACTGAGGCTCCTGGTCCTCAGTTCCTGCTGACCTTCATCCGAAGGGCCTGGAGAGAGGTCAGACAGAGCAACTTGGTAGTGATGAGAGCCAAGCTTCCCCTCTGTGTGGTCACTGTGTGGTCAAGCCCTCATCACGGGAAGATGCACGGTAGAAAGGAGCTGAGGGATCCTTCGCTCACCTTGTGCTGGGACGAATGTCCACAACAGCCCACAAAGACTATTCTGTGCATAAAAGGTCCAGAGCCCCATCAAAGCCACCAGCTTGTAAGGAGGCCACAGATAACCATTGGAGACACACCAACCTCCCCAGAACCAGGCAAGTGAAGGCGCCCTCTGCGATGTGCAAATGTTCAGATGGCCACAACAAGCAAAGGGCTCCTACATCAGCAGCTGAGCCTAATTTACTGAGGTGGATGAAGTCCTCTGTCCCTGTACTCAGAAAAACCCCCATGGCTAACAGCAGTTAATTGCTCCTTTAATGACCTCTTCAGACTGCTTCCAAAACCTGTGGAGTGGCTGCCCTGTTCCTGGGTGAGGGCTGCCACCACAGAGAAAAGTCCGGGCTTGTGTTGCGGTGTGGCACATCAGCTAGAGGGAAACCACACTCGCTCTGCCTGCCCCTGCCTGCGCGATGGGCAGAAACCCCTGAGCCCAGGCTCAGCAGCACCCAGGCTGACAAATTTCTTGCGGGCAGCACCGGAGCATCCCTTTTTGCAAGAGGACAAGTTTAGCCTGGAAACAGAAGACATTTCTTCAGCCTCAAGGGACTCCTTCCTTCCTGCTGCCAAAGCAGTCCCCGTGCCGCCAGTCCCTGGGGCAGCAGCGCGCCCAGCACAGTGCGTGTGGCTGCCCGAGGGCTGCACGGCCCTGTGGCGCGCTGGCCGGGGCACACGCACCCGCCCAGCCGAACACGCTGCGGCACTGAGGTGCGCCTGGGTAAACTGTACTGCCACGGAATGTTAAGCAGGTATCAGAAATCTCCGAGGCTCCTGTCCAGGAGAAGCAGCGTGGTCGGTACTAGCCTGCAGGCACAGCACGGCACTGTGCTGCTGCTCAGCCCCGGCGCTCCCGGGCGGGGAGGCTGCACCTTCTGCTGCAAAATCTCCGTCTTAGATAAATCAGTGACATTTGCAAGAGTGGCATGTGACGTCGGAGGTCTCCGTCCCTGGTGGCAAGCTCAGACTTCGCTGCTCTTCGCACACCCAGGCGCAGAGCTGCATGCAGTGGCCCGCGGGCAGTTGTGTGCCGGTGGGTGCCGGTGTGCAGCAGCTGCTAGAGCAAAGTCACTGCCCCGGTCACACAGGGCATGCGATTCAGGTCCCAACCACCAACCCTGAGACACAGCCCAGGAGCCTGTGCCCAACTGCCTGCAGAGCTCAGGAGTCCTCAGGGCCTCTCTGTAAGCAGGAGCACATCCTGGGCACCAGCAGGCCCAAAATGATGCTTCTCCCACTTCAGGGACACTGGCCAGGAGAAAGGCACAGGCACCCAAAGAGCCGATGTCCCGGCAGGAGAGTCAGCTGCAGATCAGCCTCTGCCTTTCCCACTGACGTTCTGTGAAAGCCAACGAAGCATATTATTTCTTTAATTATCTCATTGCTTGCTTTTGCGTTTCTTGCTGTTGCCTAGCTGAGATGCTGTGAGTAACCACCTTCATTTGCATTTTGCTTCTCCCGATTCATTAACATTGGTTTTCAAGGTAAGTATGTAACAATAACACATTTCTCCTTTGGGAAACATCTTTAAATCAGGGCCATGGTGGACGTTCATGCATGCAGTGGGCAGCACAGTAGCCTCCAGCTAGCACGTTGCCAGTAACGACAGCCCCCCCACGCACCTGGTGCAGAGCTGGCCATGCTCCCCAGGAGGAGGGAGGTCCCCCATGGGCAGTGAGGTATGGGGATGTCCTGAGCCCAGGGGCGTTTGCCCAGGGAGACGGTCACAATCCTTCTTTATAGAGGCCAAATTTTTTTTTTTTAATTATTATTTTTTTCAAATCAGATCAGAAGGCGGTGATCCCAAAGATTGTGCATAACTATGGCTGCTGGCAGCAAGGTTGTGCTCCAGGTGATGCTCGACCCCAGCTCTGTTCAGCTGAGCATGCTGCACTCACAAGGGTTATATCCTGCACCCAGGAGGATTTGGGAATAGCTGAGCTTGGGACTTAATCCTGTTTTCCAGAGAGGCTGGGGCGGGGGGTGTCCAGTACTAGCGTCCAAGGGTGCTGGGGCCACCCACCAACAGATCTTTGCACTGGCATTGTGAGTGGACCAGGTGGGAATGATTCCAGTTTGGGTACACTACTTGGTCCTGTTTGGGTGTTGCTAGCAGAGTGGAATACCGGCACTGGGGCAGTTCTCTAAAGCACCTTGTTCAAAACACAGCAATCCCACTCTGTAAACAATAAACCAGACATGGCCTGGATTAAGACTGGATCGGTAGATGAGTTTCCATTATAAAATCATACATTCTGTCTTTACTGTGTCCAGTTTTGGGACCCACAAAATTGAGAAGCCAGAGAGGCATCAGTGACAGATGACCAAGAAGGGCACAGGGCCCTTGAATACAGGTGGAGGAGCTGGGCCGGGTTATTCTGGTGAAGAGGTACCTAGGAGCTGATCTAACAGCAGTCTACAAGTACTGGAAGGGCAGTTACAAGGATGATGGAGTCAAAACCTTCTTGGCAGCGCCTGGTGATACATTAAGGAGCAATAACCACAAAGCGAGTCCTGAAAGGTTCAGGTGGAATGTTAGGAAACCCCTTTCCTTGGGAGGGTGGTGCAGCCTTGGCACAGATCACCACAAAGGTGGGGGAATCTCTGGCCGCGGAGGGTGTTAAGGCTCAGGTAGGCAGGGCCATGGCTAATCTCGTCTTGTGTTGGTCACCAGTGTGGTCTTGGGAAGGGACCTCTGGAAACCTCTAGCACAGCCTCCTGTGGTCCTTTCCCACCAACACTTCTGCAATTCTCTAACAAAGGTGTTAAAACGTCTTCCCAAATGATATTTGCCGGATGAATTCTCATCAGGGAGAGAATTTGTCTGTGGCTTGCTTTACTGTTTCCTAACAACTGGTCCTCCTATTTTGCGTGTACAGCAATGAATTGTTTAACAACCCTTAGGCGTTCTTTTGAGACCAACTGACCAAAAAAGTGGTTAATCTGGAAATAAGCTGCTTTGGTTTTCTGGTCATAAAGTACCAATTAATCCCACCTTGACAGACATTCTTCATACAGAGGCCAAGGCGCTGCTCTGGTGACAGGAGGAGGATACAATAAAGGATGGTGTTGGTTGGCTAAAGGTTGACCGGCGCGGGATGAAAATGAAAAAATCAGCTACAGGCATGCTTGGCAGCTAGGGAAGGAATGGGCAGGACTAGGGAAAGGGGAAGGCACTGGAGAGGAATACTTCACACATGTCCTTCTGTAAGCAGTAAAAGAATCGGAACCTGGGGGACAGGAGACGCAAAACACAGATGTGAGATCTCAGCAGAGTCCACCAGTTGCCATCCACGGGCAAGGAGGCAGGCCAGGGGAGGAAAAAAGGGTGGTGGGTGAAGATGCGGGTTGGAGCAAGTGAGAAAGGATGAAGGGGACCGCTGCAGAGAAGGCAGTCCTGCCTCGCTGCGAAGAGCACCGTGGTGTACAGGTCTGCGCGGGGGACCTGGAGGAGGCGTGGAATGGCGTGGACATAGCTCTGCGATAGATGCGTCCCTTGGATGCGTCCTCTGCGTTGGATCTACACGCGTGCAGCGACAGGCACCGCCGCAGCACACCAGCGCTGCCGGCTCTCCGCCCGGGGCCCCCCGCGACCAGCGGAAGGGCCGCGTAGCCCGGAGAGC
>VZTL01015716.1:18874-95101 GCA_013400535.1 Scopus umbretta
GCCTCTCCCTGAAGTGTAATCTCAATAATTTTTAAGATTTAGTCTTCCTTGAGAGGTCTTTAATATTTTCTCAAGAGCTTCTCCAAAGACATAAACTTTTACAGGTGGGTAATATAAAGTGTTTCACTTCAGTGGTTTGTGTTATTTCAAGAGGGGTTTGCACAAGCAAGCGAACTTGTTTTTGCGAGATGGCAAGGCTGCGAGCTCGGCCGCCAGAGCAGGCCTTTGTATTTTGCATGAAGCTGCGGTGTCCTGGCCTGTCTCGGGTTTGCAGAGATAAGAGCTAGTATCGTCCACATCAGTGTGCAGGAGAAGCTTGCCCTTGCAAAGGAGGGGAGAGGGTTGATCAGCCTTGCACTGCTGAGTGAGCCCTTGATGCAGGAATGTGGACTCTGGTGTGTTGAGTCTGAAAAGCAGGCATGCGTAGGGAGGTTTCTCTGAAATGGTCTTAAAGAGACACTGGCAAGCACGGCGGTTGGATGTCTTACTGGGCTTCAGGGGAGCCAAGAGGGCTTATTTTCATTGCTCCTGTAAGTAGCAGTGAAAGCTCTGATGTTGGTGACTTCACCCTGGTCTGTGAAAGCAGAGGCACATCTGTTGTTGGAACCCAACAAGCTGTGTGAAGGGGGGAGAAGACGGTCAGGGTGAATGGTCTATATGTAGTCGAGTAGTAGTGTTTGCTGCAGACAGAGTGTTGGTGACTGTGCGGGGTTTGTATGGTGGGTTCTCAGCACCCTAAAAAAACCCATGAAAACAGAGTTACCCTTCACCCTGGGAATGGTGGCGCAGTGTCTGCACTGCCAGCGCGGTGGTGGTGGGACCAAAATCCTCAAAGTAAAGCGCAGGGCCCCTGCGTAGCAGCGTGTCGCAAACGCTGTGCTGGGCAGTGCCTGTCCCAGCCAGCCTCTGGTGATCCTCACGCACGAGCCCCTGGTGGAAACAACGGAGCCGGAGAAAGCTGACCAAACCGTCGGCAAAAGGGGAAAAACGTGGTGCTGTGGGTGTCAGCTTGTGACACGAGGAGACTCTGATTTTGCTTTCTAATATCTCAGGCTGGTGCAATATGTTTTCCGTGTGATAGGACAATGCTTTCAACTTTCCCTTATATGGGAAAATCTGGTATGCAGCCTAGCAATCTGCCAATATGTGGCTAATAATTTTTAGCATTGTTATGTTGGATGGGCCCAGTCAGCCTAAGAGGTAGGAAATACCTGGGACGCTGTGGCTGGGCTTTAATGTTTGAGGCAGGTCCCTGACAGATATTTGGGGAAAGGTTGTGGCTGTGCTCTGGGGAATGCCTGAGCGCACTCGGCTCCTCGGGAAGTCAGCTAAAAGCTGGGAGAGTTTGGTGCCTGGCTGTAGGGCTCCTGCCCTTTGCGGCCCTTGGGCCCAGCGCTCAGGAGCTGGGGGCCTTGGTCATGTTGGCTCCAAGGAGGTCAGTGGAGCACTTGACCCATCCTTTGTGCAAGGACCTTCCCCCTGCGGAGGAAATGCTGCCTGGAGGTTAAGGGGTGCCTGCTGTTTCCGTACTGCAGCCTGTTGCCTCTAGGGGATTCCTAGCTTGTAGTGAGTATAAATCCCGCTCTAACAGGAGCAAAACACTCTTTTCAGTCCAGAAACGAAAGTGAGAAGTGTGGGAATCGAGTCCCAGTCCCTCTTTGTTTTTCGCGTGGGTGCTGGAAATAAGCTTGCAGAGGTGTGTTGGGTGTGGATCAAGCAGTGTGGATGCTATCATGACGATGAGGCGTTGGCTTGGCCATGGGGTGCACATCACATTTTCCAGCCCTGGTTTCCCTGTGAGGGATGCTGCTCAGTAGCAGTCTGATGGTGGTATTATTAACATCTGTCCTAGGAGGTACAGCGTGTCTTCTGCAGTCCTGCCTTTCCTCTAACTTCATGCAGCCCTAATGTTCGACTAGTATAGGTAATCTGGGTGGTTGTTTTGGGATTTTTTTTTTTTTTTTAATTGTGTTTTTGCTGGTGAGATCTCTTCTGGGAAACTTTCTGATGCTTGTTTGGCTCGGTGGTTATGGGAAGTCTGGGTTGAAACGCAGGTAACTCACTGCTTCCTTTTGGGGTGATTGTGCCGAAAGCAGGGGAATGTTATGCTCGTGAGTGTGAATTTGCAGAGTATTTGTGTAAAGTGTGGGATCTGTGGAACTCTGCTGTGCATTAGAGTAAATGGAGGCAATGTCTGGGGTCAGGCTGGTGTTAACCCAGCCCGGTGAACCAGCTGCATGTCCCTACTAATGTGCATGTGGTTGCAAGGGAGGGACAGGTGGGCAGTGGAGGGGCAAGGTTGTTTCGTTCAGTATCTTAAGTGATCGTAAAGCCTGTGTTTAAATTGCAGCCTGGGAGCTGTTGGACAGGAACATCGGTGGGAAGGGCATGAGCATGCTGTGAGGGACCCCCGGCCAAAAGCCTGTGCAAACGCCTGGTAGGGGAAGTGCAGCCCGGTGTCCCTGTGGCTGGCCTGCCGACAGCAAGCCCGGCAGGATAGGGACTGCAGTACTTGCTGCCCTCAGGGTTGCTAAAACTCCCTAGGATGTACGACCCCCACCCCTTCCCCAGGGAGGTACCTCTTTTGGGTTTCTTTGAAGGCCGAAGCGGGACTTTAGGACTTCAGCTACCAGGCCCTCCACGTTAGCAGCTACTGCTGAGAATTTTGGTCCCTCTGTATTCTACTAGAAGTAGACATTTTTGTTATGTGGACATAGTTGAGTTTCCTTCAAAAAACTTGCGGTTGTTAAACCTCTCCTCAGAAGTCATGAAGGTAATTAGATAACTAAGTTGGTTTATGTGCTTTCTGGCTTTCATTTCACACTCTAAGTTAGGCTCCATGGCTACCTTTGACGGTGAATTGCTGTGTTAGCCATATGCTAGTGTGCTACACGCAGGGAAAAAGGGTGATATAAAGTTACGGTGGACTCTCACTTTTTTGACATATAGGTAGGTGAAGTGTTGGTTCTTTAAGAAACATTAGTGCCTTGTTATATATGTGCATCGAAGCAGAATTAAAGTTAGTCCTAGATACAAGAATAAACTGCTTTGCTATAGACATGCTGTGAAAGCTGCTATTTTTGTGTGAGGTGCTGCCTTCAGTTCTCTAGGTCTTGTGCACAGAGCACCTTTAACCCTAAAGGTTTCATCCACCTTGGTTGAACTTATACTTAAGATAAAACGAAGCTCAAGGTGTCTGTTAATTGAGGATCAGAGAAGAGAAAGCCATTCTCTCTTGCTGACTTCTGTGTACGTGCATGGTGCATCCTTGCTGTACCCTGTGCTCGCTTAGCCTGGGAAGGAGAGCAGTGGGGTGTGGGAATGCACAGCATATTGCTCTTATTTGTATGCTTCTCTGCTTGTTGCTTTAGGGCAAGCAGAGCCCTATTTCTCAGTGATCTTTCTCAGTCCCCGTAGGGTGCCCCTCACCAGGGTATCTGAGCTTTTCCCAGCATGCACTTTTGTGCATACATAAAGGCAGGTTCCTCTCCTCCACGGCGGAGACTGTGCTCTGTTTGTTCACTGTGCGGTGATGTTGTGGGGAGGCTGACTGAAGCAAGGCTTGCGCTTACTGTGAAGGTGCTGAGGTTTGTGGTTGCCCTGATTTCTTCAGAGAAGTGGTTACAGATTTGTGGGCCAGTCACAGTGACTGCTCCTCCTCCTTGCTCCAGAGGGTGAGAGTTTCTGTCTGAGAGTAACATTGCTGTTTTGGAGTTGGGCCAGTCCCACATTGTGCTTTGAGAATGAGAAGCAGGGTCGTTAATCCGGAAGGCAAAGGAAGGAGTGGGTACAGGCTCTTTGAAGCTTTAGTAGTTGTAATTTCAGCGAGAGTGGCCTCTCCAGGAGCCTTGTTGCAAGGTGTGACTTCTGCAGGCCGCGTGTGTTTGAATAGGTACTGCTGTGCCCGTATCTGACAGGCCATAGTGCACTGTGTGTAGATATGTGGTTTTCTGTAGATGCTGCTCTCTGGTTTCTAGACAGGCGCTCTGCTGGCTGCTCTGCTGCGTGGAACGTGACATTAGGGCTGAGGAGTTCTGGACAGCGCTCCTAAACCCTTTCCTGTATCGAGCTCTACCTCCTGTTCTTTCTGCCGCCCTGAGCTGGGAGACGGAGATGTCTGACATGGAGAAGAACTGGATTTCTGGACCTTATTGCACGTTAGTTCCTCCAGAGACATCTTCTGAAGGAAAGGGTCAGAAAACTAGTGGCTCATCCAGGTACAGAGGGAGAGGAGATGTGGAAACCATGTTGACATGCACTTCTGATAGGTACGTGTAGTAAGAATGGGCTAGGACATGGGTCTGTGGGACCTGTGCTCTGCTGTTGTGTCCAGAGTTTGTTTGCCTGGCCTTCATGTTGCTACACGTCAAAGGAGACCAATGTCTGTAGGTCTGCCAGGCAAGCAGGGACAAGAGTCTCTTGGTAGTTTGGTGCACCTGATGCCACATGCTTGCCTGCTGGTTAGCTGACCCCACGAAGATGGTGCTGGTTGGCCAGGAGAGTCCTGGACATGGTTGGTGTCTTCTGTGTCTATACCCTGAGTGAATGCAGCTTGACTACAAGGAGACACCGGTAGCAGCTCTGCTTGTGTGCTGTTTGAAGGGGCTTGGTGTGCTCTGGGGTCCCAGCTCTGCTGAGAAAAAGGGACTCTGCAAAGATGGTGCTCTGCAGTCAGTGTTAGTGATTGCAGCTTGGATGTGCTCTGACAGGAGGGGTGTGCTCCCTCCCTGTGCAAGTGTGGACCTGGCAAGTGTCAGCCTGGCAAGGCTGATGCTCTTTGCCACTGCTCCTGAGCTGCCCTCTGGCTTGAGAGCTTTATGAGCTGGGACAAGAAGGGGCTACCTCTCCGAATGTGCTTTTGGTAGCATTTTACTTGCAGCATGTCTGGGCAAGACTTTGGGTGCTCACTGTTCAAAAAGGCTGCCCAAGTGTATTAAAGAATTGCCTGTGGCTGAGGAGGGAACCAAACCTGGCATTGCTGAACTCCAAGCATTTGCACATGAGGAATCGATGAATTTCTTTTTGGCACTTCTCTCTCCCTCCCATGCTGGAATGTTTCTTGGGATGGTGTAAAAGACACAAAGGCAAGGGAGCATTGAGATGATTGAGAAGAATGTCTCCTTACAGATGGCATCTGACTCTGGAGACCATTCTTCAAAGTAGCTTTATCTGAGATTGTGGAGAACTTGTATCCCAGAGAGCTAAATTAAAAATAAACTGGAAGCCCTTGTAGGTAAACATCAGGGAGTTACAGTTGTTGCAGGGCAGAGCAGTTGAAGTGGAGGTGTAGTGAAGAAGAGTAAGGGTTGTGGACCTGAGGGCTGTGGGGTAGCAGTGCCGCTTGTGAAGGGTGCTCTTGCTCTGTGTTGCATCAGGAGAGTTTGCTACGTTTTGCTTTCTCTCCCTGTTCTTTAGATGCTTGGGAAACAGGTCTGCTGCTTCAATATGCAAGTCCTCAGGCCTGGAGAACAGCAGATTTCTGCCTTGCTATTTTGGGATAAGGTTTGCTAGTTTCTCTTCGGATGTACAGGCAGAACAGATACCATGAGCCATGGGACCTCACCACAGCATACAGTAAACTCTCAGGCTGTGGTTGTTTGCAGTGTTGCCTTCCTGGGTGCTGAGGAACAGCTTGGATCCCCCAGTGCCTGGCACTGCCCCAGGCAGGGGTCTTGCCAGCCAACCTTTCTGCCCTCTCCTGGGGTGGGGTGGCCTGGGTTTGCAGTGCTGACAGGGCAGGTGCAGCCTTCACCTGTGCAGGAGCCCCTCTCCAACAGGGCAGCGTCAAGTATGTGACCTCTGTAAACTGGTGGTAGAAATGTCCTGTACGTGGGGAGTGAGCAGTGTAGCAAAATGTCCCTTTGCTCCTGGAGGTCTCTTCTACTCCCCCTCCAATCCTCACTGTGTGTGTGAGAGAGCGCAGACTGAGCTGAGCTTCCTTTGTCACCTGGCTTTCGAGCCCCTAGGACCAGGATGGCAGTGCTGCCTAGCCTGAAGGAGAGCTGCTCACTTGTCACATGCTAAGACATAGCTTGGGATCAGCCTTCAGTGCCTGTGCTCAAGAACTGGCATGAGATGTGGCCGTGGTGGGCAAAGCTAGGCTGGCCCTGAGCTCGCTTCATGCATTGTACACCCCTCCCTGCTCTGCTTCTTGTACACAGACAAGGCATTTGGGAAAGCAGTGGTGTCCATCCTGCTTGTGAAGCCCTGGAAATGCTTAAAATGCTGACTGTGCTCTTGTGGCCCAGCTGCTGGTGGCTTGGCCATGTTTCATTCAGCTCCTGGCTTGGATGTGTTTCTTAGGGCACGTTCCCATGGGCTATTGACTAGATGAAGCAGGGGCAGGCTGGCAGGAGGGCACAAAGCCTGGTTCACCCTTTTACTTTACTGTGGTTACAGCAAGAGGGCAATAGGGAATAACTTAAAGGCGGCAGTTAACAGCAGCAAACGGGTGTGGGGACACCAGCTCAGTGGTTGGCAGGCGTAAAGGTGATCCACTGTGGAGGTCTACAGCAGGGAGTTTCAACTGGAGAAGACTGACGGAAATGCCTGAAGGAATGATTTTCAGCAGGACTGGACTCTGCAGTGAGGTCTCCTTCCCCATTGGGAGCTGTGGCTGGTGTTGCTGTGCCATCCCAGCAGGAAATCTGCTCTGGGTATCAGACGCACTCTTCACATGTGTCTACAGCCAAGCCTTGAGGTGTGTTGCAAGTGCTTGTTCATCCTCAGTAGCTCTGCTGTGAAGGCTGATTTTTTTTATCCCCATTCTACAGTTGGAAAATAGAGGCACAAGGGGCTCTGATTGCCTTTGAGGAGCTGTCTGCAGTGTAGCAAAGCTGGTTTTTGACAGCTTCAGTTTGCTGTGCAGGATATTAACAACAGCAAGAGGGGAAAATCTATGCTTTTAGGAATGCCATCTCATTTTTTTGCCGTCTGCCTTGGGGTAGCTTGAGTTTGGTGCTCTTCGGTGTGTAGCTCTCAAGCAGTAACCTTATAAAAGGTTCTTTGAATTGGCCAGCTGTCAAGGTCTACAGTTGAGCTGGCTTTTGTACACCTTTTATACTAATAAAGGTGCAGTGGGCTAAATTATGTGCCTGGTAGCATCTCTACAGGGCTGGTGACCTTGAGGATGGACTTGGGCAGCTAAGTGAAGTTCCACGTGCTTGTGCGTGAGAAATAAAAGGCATCAGGAAAATGTGCAGAGTGCGCAGGGCACTGGCTTCTGCTCAAACCTCTATATCCCTCCTGATAGCTGGAGAGCAGCTGGGTGGTTTGCCCTGTTGCCAGAAGCCTCTGAAGCAGCTGGCAATAAACCCTGTGGTCCCATGGGCCCAGTAATTGGGAAGAGACTTTTCTTGTGCTACTGGATAGTCTGGCTCCTCATGACCACTGGTCAAGGAAGCCAGTAGGAGCTGAGCCCACGATCCCATCTCTGCCCAGGGGTAACAGCCAGGCACTTCAGAGAAGAGAGCCTGTTCCTAGCACCAAGAGTGTGTCCTCAGAGCTACTTTGCCTGTTTCCATCTAAAATGTAGCTAGGGTTGTGTTGTCAGTCTGACCTGAGGCTTTGCACAGTCTCCTTGGCAGCCTTAGTACATACTCCCCTTGGTGTGCGAGGCTCCCTGCCTTGTGGAGGAGCAGATCGGGTGTACAGTCCCAGGCTATGGAAGAGGAGTTGTCCACCAGGCATCTTTTTGGTTGCTAACAAGCTGGTCCTGCAGCTGTGTTGAACTCCCATTATGAGGAGCGTGCTTCTGGCTCCCGGCAGGCAAGGAGAGAGGCTGCGAGCTGCCTGCCTCCTGCCCAGAGTGGGGTACTAGAGGGGTAGAAGAGCTGTGCGGGAAGCTGTGGAAGTGGCAGTCTGCCATAGGCTTTATTGGCCTGTGCAACTTGGGACTCTGCTGCAGCACATGGATACAGCTACTGCGTTTTCCCTTATTTCAAAGTATGAAATTAAGTTCATACTGGGAGTATGATGGGAGAGGTGGGAAGGCTTCATGGCCACTGGCACAGTCTGTTCCCTGGACCCTGTTGATGTCCTTCCTTGTTGTCTTGCTGGTCAACATGCCAGGTCTGGTGAATAAGTGGAAGGAAAACTTGGCACTAGTGGTGGAGAAATGGCTTGTTAAGATGTGGCAGACAGGGCCATTAATTTGGCCTGCGTGGTGGCCTGGGATGAATGCCACATCGGAGCATGTTTGTGTGTAATGGGGAGCAGAGGTCTGAAAAATGCCACATCGGTGCGATGGGCTTTACTGATGTGGCAGGAGCTTGAGCTGGTGATGCCCTTGATAGGGCAAGCAAATTGTGCTGGTGAGGCCCCCTGTGTGCGCAGGAGCGTTGTGTGTCTTCACCCACACACCAGTGCATCGTCACCCATGAAATCCTGGCCCTCAGCACCGCTGAGGGTGGTCATGGGCCTGCCACCCGTGGGAGCCCAGCCTGCTGGGTGCCAGCTACGAGGCTGGGCAGGCTTGGCTTCCTTCCCTTCTCTTTTCCTTGTCTACATAGGTACTGAGCTGTAGAGATTTCTTTTCTTTTTCCTCTGCTTTTTGCCTTGCTGATGTTGAGGATTAAAATCCACTGCCTGGGGCTTATGAGCAACCGTGGAGTGAGACTTTTGGCCTGCAGATCAGAAGACAACAGATGTAGGCTTGAGAAACCTGTCTTGCTCCTGGCAGCTCCTGTACACCAGGGCAGCAGCGTGATGATGTGGGAAAGGGGGTGCAGCTAACACTGGATGCATTCCCACTCTGCAAATGGCCAGCTCTTAACCCCCAGTGCTGCTTGGGAGTGATATGTCCCCTCATTTTGAACTGCCCATGAAGGTGATGAGAGAAATACATCTTAGGGTGAGCTCAGACCTGGTTTCCCTCTCTTTAGCAACAAACTGGAGTGCCATGTCTTTGTGTGCACACTGGCTGGCCAGGCATGGCTTTGCATTTCATGATGTGCCTTCGCTGAACAAAACCAAAGGTGTTTCTGGCTGTTCCGTGGCTTTCTCTCCCCTTCTGCTCTTGGTCCCTGCTTGCTGCTGCGCTCCCTGGCGTCTAAGCGAGCCCTTGGTTCTCAGCCCTGTGGCACTGTGCAGCTTTTAAAATAACTACTGAAGGTCATTGTGGTTGTGGTCTTGGGTTAGGAGCTGCATTTGAAAACTCTCTGAAAAGGAGCTATTGCCGTTTTTGTCACGTGAGCCTGTCATGAGAGTCATGAAGCGCAGCTGACTGAAGCTGCATTGCCGGGGGCTGCATCCAGCCTGCATGTGCTCTCTTGCTTGTTGGGTGCCAACAGAGCATCCTCTGTCCACAGTGAGTGGCACCGTCCCGGGGGTCTCCCGGGGGTCTCTGACGTGGCTGTCACTTTAGGGCTGAAAGCTTGCCTGGGAGGGCTTGGGAGCAGGCGTGTTGGTGCTGAGCAGGCTTTTTGGGGGAGGAATGCTGTGCAGCATTGCTGTATTCCTTGTCCCATGGAGCAAGCGGCAGGGAGTTTGTGGCTATTTCTTGCCTGCCCATCAAAGTCTTGTTGCCAGTTCCTCTGTGGGGTGGTAGAGTTGGGTGTCCTGGGAAGGCACTGCATGGCTTGGCTGGCAGGATCAGCACATGCACTGGGTGTCCTTATCAGCAGATGTCTCTGCTCCCCTGGCCCCACAGAGAACACAGTTAATCTCCCCTCCCCCTTCTTTTTTTTAAAGATTAAAATATTTTAAGAACGGAAAATTGCTTGGAGCACAGCTGTGGCTCCCCCTGGGGCTGGCCGTGCGTGTGATGCTCTGCCTGGCCTGCCCTGGGCATGCACACCTGCCTGAGGGGCATTCGCTCCCTGACTTTGTTCGGACCAACAAATTTGGACCTCTTTATATGCTCCTTTCTCCCCTTGCTTCCTTGGTCCTGCTGTGTGGAGTGGGGCCTGTGCCCCCCCCGCCCCCCCCGTCAGGGCCAGGGAGCTGGGACGGAGTGTTAGGACAGCTCTGAAATGAAGAGCATTTGGCTGCTCAGTGAAGCCTCTGCAGTTGGGATGCTGAAGGGGTCTTGCTTTCCATAGCTGTGCGCGCAGAGCTGGGAGGCTGCCTCTCGATAGGCTCTGCTTGGGAAGGAAAAATGTATGCCATAGCTGCCTCGCAGCAAGCTCACAGGCTCCCCAGCCCCCTGCCTCGCTGCTGCTGCTTCTCTTACTAAACTACTGGGTTATTTTTAACTTGGAAAAATTACAACCCAAGATTTGCATTCTCTACCCCCAGCGGAGGGCTGGAGGCAGGATGTGGGGGAGGCACTGCGGAGGGCTGGGAATGCGGCTCACCGCTCCGACAGGCCTGTTTCCAGGGGCTCGTGCCCCCTGCAGCACTCTGCCGGGCTCCGCATGCTCGCCGAGCTGCGAGGCTGCGCAGAGGGGAGGCGGCGAGGCTGCTTCTCTGCTCGACGCGGCTGGAGTTTCAGCCTGGATTCCCATGGTGAATGCAGGGAGCAGCTGCAGACACATAAACAAATCCTGCTGCAGCAGGCTGTGGGGAGAGAGCCGGGCCCTGGGCTGCCAGGCTGCTTGCGTGACAGCCTGCAGACGGGTGGCTTCTGACAGGGGCTGGATACCTCTTCAAAGAGCATCCCACAGAGAAGCTCTCGGGCGATTGAGCGTGTTGTGGAGGAGCAGCCGGCTGAGCAGAGGAGGCTTTGCTGGGCCACGCAGCCCTCCCTAACTCAGCTTGCGAGAGCTGGTTGGGAGGAGCCAGGGAGAGCAGTGTCACTCTTGCACCGCATTTCTCTTTCCCCTTCCCCTAGCTCTGCCCCTTCAGTGTTTTGTAGGCAGTTCTATCGTCAGCGCTAGTCTCCCCTGCCTGGATCTCCCCGAGTGAGCAGGAGCACCTCTTTCAGTGCGGTGGCAGGGCGATGTCTCTGCAGAGCCCCTTCTCCATGCAGCTCACAGGAATGTAGTTGCCCGGGTCCCTCTGGATTGCACCACAGATACTCAGGCTTCAAGCTCTGGTAGCTCTGCCGGCTGAGATGTGTCTGTGCAACCCTGTCTGGAAACAGCAATTGATAAGTTAGCAAGAACTGAACAGCACCAGGGGATTGCAGATGTTGTCTTTCTGCTGTTTGGTGTCTTGGAGAAGGATGTTGGTCGAGCCAAGCGGATGAAGGACAGTGCAGGCTCTGAGCTCTGCTCCCGGTCTGTCCCAGCGGGACCCGTAGGTCCTCTCCTGCTGCTCACCTGCGCCGTGGATGCGTTGGGTAGGGAGAGTGGCTGATGCCTGGGCCATGCTTGGTTGTCCTTGGGCTTGCTGGCTGCCTTGCCAAGAGCAAAGCTACTGAGGGTGGAGAGTGCTGATGGGCAGGTGCTGCCAGGCCCTGAGGAATTCTGCTTCAGCTTGCCTGGGAGAGCCTGCCAGAACCTCTCAGTCCTGGCCTGTCTGTAGTGCTCCTAGTGATTAGGGTGGGAGTAGCAGGGCAATGCAGCAAACCTCTTGGCGAGCAATGGCCAGTACTTATTTCCCCCAGCTGTCTTCAGGCAGATGCAGGCACCCTCACTCCTTTGGAATGATTCATGTTTCCTTGCCAAGGCTCGTGCCTTACCCCCCAACACACTGATCCAGCTTGGCCTGACACTCTTCTGGTCAGTGTGCTGATGCAAGAGGCTCTCCAGGCTGTGGGATGGGGCATGCCATGAGATGCTGATGCTGTTCCTGTGCCTCTGACCAGTGCCAAGTAACAGGACTCTGGGAGTTCCTGCTGGAGCAGCAATAGTAATGCCTCAGCCCTGCGAAGGCCTAAAAGGTTTCACGTGATACAAAAATGATGTGGCTTGGTGTCATCCTAGCACGGTAGGGAACAGCTACTGACTACTCTTCCCTTTCCTCAAGGCTGTACGGTTTGTTGTCAGGCATGAGACACTGCTCCTCCATGGTTTGAACCAAGGGCTGCTGCCATGATGATAGCAGGCAGTGGGGAGCAGAGCAGCTCTCGGGCTGCCAGGGCTAGAGCAGCACCTCTTCCTCCAGCCCCGAAGAGCTGCTTCTGCAGCTTGTGTGAGGCACTGGAGATGTGCCTGCTGCCCCAAAATAGTGTGTACACACAAGGACAGCTGCTGACACTGGCATAGACACTCGGGTTGGTGGTGTGGGGCAAAAAAGACAGCCTTCTGAAAGCTCTTGGTTGCCCTTTGTTGATGCCTTGTGTTTGGAAGGACTGAGCAGGGTCCTTGTGCTGTGGCTGGAGGAGCTCCCTGCATCTCTGTGCTGCTGGGAGTGCTGGCTGCTGCTCCAGAGAGATCTGAATCTTCTCATCAGTCTGTACTTTGACCTCTGTCAGCCTCTCTCGGGGCAGATGAGCGCATCTTCTGGTACCAGCGCAGCAAGGGTGTGCTGAGCCTCCCCAGCTCCACCTGGGCTAGCTGCAGTCCATGAGCCTGGCTTGCTGCTGGCCAGCAGGCTTGGGCAGCAGGTTTGGACCTGGCGCCCTGACTAATCTCTTTTCCCTCAAGCTGTGCCCAAACAGTGAGGAGATTGCGCACTTTCTGAGGTGCTTCAGCAGAGCAGACCTGCTTGTCTGAAAATCAGTAATTTCATGGCATGGCTGTGCAATTCTCCTCTCTTCTGTATCTCCCTGCCTTCCTGCTTGTCCTTTGGGAGTGTGTGCAAAGTGCTATGCCTATCTAGGATCTGTATTTTCAAGGGATCCTTTCTGTAATCAAAACTATAGGAGGGAAGAGAGAGAAAGGCCACATGGTGTTGAGGTGAGTGAAGCTTTCACCCCTCATCTGGAAGATAGTGTTGCCAGAAGTCTGCTGACAGACGGAGGTTGGACTCTTCTTGATTCCTCTGTATCTCAAAGGAGCTGCTTGCAGTGAGGCCTTGCTCTTGGCACCTCCCTGGAGCCTGAGCCTGCTGTGCTGTGCCTGGGAAGGGGACCCTCGGGCTGCAGGGAGCACGGCTGGCGCACAGGGTCAGCCCGGAGAGGGCGCATCTCCAGTGGGGCCCGTGCCAGCTAGTTTGGGGGATGAGTGAGAATGCGTGGAGCCAGGCATGCTGTTCTAGAGTACTTCTCTGGTTTGTAATAAGCAGAGGGGCCTCCAGCCTGAAGTCTGGGGCTCCTATTCCCCTTAAATGTCTCTGATAAACCACAGAATGAGTTCATCTTCCAGTCTGCCATGTAGGTAAAGTGGCAAGGAAAACTGCTAATCTCTAAATGCTGGCTTTTAGCTCCTGGTGAGGGTGGGCAGCTGAGGCATGGACCCCAACTCATGTTTTCAGAGTGATTTAAGATAGTGTTGTGAGCCTGCAGTGTCACTGTGTGCTCTTGGTTGGCAGGGTGCCATTACCTTGGACCAAAAGCAGTTGCTGGAGGAGCTTCTCACTTCAGCCATGGTGCAAGGCAGACTGCTTGCGCTGGACCCAGCTTGCTTTGCTTCAAGAGCAGGTGTCGGTCTCTCACTTCTGGCCTGGGACCCGAGTATCCCGGAGACCTGCTGAGAAGCAAATGCAATCTCTTTGCTGGATTTTTATCGCTTCATTGAGATGTGGCATGCTTGTGTGGGGTGCTGAGTGGCTTGGTTATGTCAGTGAACGTTTGCCACGGCTGTGGTCTGAAAATCAGAATTGAAATGTGTAGTAGCACATGTCAACTTACAAGTGACTGACTGTGGTACTTGTGGCTGTAACCCAAGGCTATTACCTTTTTTTTGCTCTTTGCTGCAGCAGCTTTGGAGGGGCTTTGGTGCAGAATTCCTACTTAAAAAGTGAAAAGAAAGAGTGCAGGTTTTTCTGAGTGTATTATCACCAGTGTTTCTGGCACATAGGTGGACATGCCCATGTGCAGCTGTGAGTGCCCCTTGTCCTTTAAGAGGTGGCTTGTGAGCACTGCTCGCTCTTTGAATCCCAGCTCCTGTTGTGCTTCATTTTTCCCCTTGGAGAAAGCCACATGCCCCTTTTGTTCATCCTTCTGAAGAGGATTGACAGTCTGTAAGGACCTGATGGTTGGGTGTTGGTTTTTGTTTTAACTGCACACGTTGTTTCCTGGCTGCAGCTTATTTCTACAGATAAAATCTGTTCTTTTTCCCCTTTGAAGAAGGAAGCCACCTGCCTCTTGCAGCTAGCTGAACGTAGCACTGTATTGCAGGGATGAGGGATGTGCACTAATAAAGTAAAAAAAATTCTCACCCATGCTGCCATGCTGAATAAGGAGCTTTCTTGGGCAAATGCCATGGGTTTCTGCAGGTGCTGAGGCCTCTGCTTTGTCTGAGTTTATAGCCCTTTTGACTGTTGGTGACAAGCCTGTGGACATGACCTGGGGGGACCAGGCAGGGCTGTGCTTAAGGCAGCTCCAGTGCCTCGCTGCTGCTGGCGGGCAGGGGCTGAGCTGGCCTCCAGGGACCTTCTGAGCTGCAGCTGTGGCAGGTCCAGCTGTGCGGTGGGGCGGCAGGCCCCGGGCGCACCAGGGTGGTCAGAGAAGAGGGGAGAGCAGGGCTTGAAGATAGTAGCGGGGGGAACAGAGCTGGGAAGTGGAGGCAAAGCTAAAGCAGAATTGCGTTCAGAGCTGCTGACTCCCACCTTCCTTGCCGTGCTGCAGCTGTGATTTCCCTGCAGGAAATGAAAGTTGCTCTTTGGATGAAGGCTATGAATAAAACTTTCTGAAGTGCCTTGATGTGTCCATGACTGAAGGGCTGTTGGAGCATCTGGTCCTGTTGGGATGCAGAATGCTCGAGGGGATATTGATGAAAGTCTGCAATGGGGGAATGCCAGCCTGCACTCCGAGATTGTACTTCGCATGTCTAAAGTCATCTGTGGGGCCTGACCTTGGTGGTGGTTGTGTGGGTACCTTTGGAGCACATGCAGGAATTGGGGAGAGGGAAGGGCTGAGGCAGGGCTGGATGTGTCTGTTCCCAGGGCAGACACAGGGGCAGCCCCTGACTGTGTCATGTGCCTTACTGTTTTTTAGGGACTGTTCCCAGTTTTTGTGAACCATAGAATCATACTAGGTTGGAAGAGACCCTTAAGAACATTGAGTCCAACTGTAAACCTAACACTACCAAGTCTACCACTAAACCATGTCCCTAAGTGCCACATCTACACGTCTTTTAAATACCTCCAGGGATGGGGACTCAACCACTTCCCTGGACAGCTTGTTCCAATGCTTGATAACCCTTTCCATGAAGGAACTCTTCCTAATATTCAATCTAAACCTCCCCTGATGCAACTTGAGGCCATTTCTCCTTGTCCTGCTACTTGGGAAAAGAGACCGACACCCACCTTGCTGCAACCTCCTTTCAGGCAGTTGTAGAGAGCGATAAGGTCTCCCCCTCAGCCTCCTTTTCTCCAGGCTCAACAATCCCATTTCCCCGAGACGCTCCTCACAGGACTTGTGCTCTAGACCCTTCACCAGCTCTGTTTTTCTTCTTTGGGCATGGTCCTGCACCTCACCTGCATATGTGTTATATTATGTGGGGGACACCTTTTTGTTGGGTATCTTGGTGATCAATGAACTTATATTAGCCCAGCTTTTTTTGGGAGATGCACTGCAAAATCAGCTGGAGTTTCAGATGTAAGAGCTCACCAGCAGAGTCTCCTAAAAGGCAAGTGGGACGTCAACTGAGAGCATCTTGGATGGTGCAGACTCATCCTGTTGCCTGCTCTTGGAATACGTAACCTGTGGGCACAGTCCTCTTCTGCTTGTTAACACATGCTACGTTTTCAGCTCATTGGCTGCAGAGACCGTCAGACTTGTGGGCTGGTCTAATTACAGCTCGTTCCCGCAAGATACGTTTTAATGTAATTCAATCTTAGGTGGTGTTGATGCTCTCTCTGATGAAGCTCCTGTGTGCAGTCAGAATAATCCTTGTCTAGCTCTCACTGTTCTGCAGTGCAAATCTTTGCAGTGCCTCAGGCTGGCTTTTTTGTAAGGTTTCAACAAGAACGGATGTTGTTTTTCAGGAAGAGGTTACAGAAAAAGGCAAAATTTGATCTTTTTCCTGTCCTTGTAAAAAAAATTCAGCCAGCCTCAGCAAAGGGCCAGCCTCTGGAAACAAACATTTGATTTTAAAAAATGCTGTTTGTCACTGTGCTCTATTCCCTTTGCACCTGAATGAAGGAGGGTGGAAGCCTGTTACCGCAGCTGTCTTTGTGTTACCTTAAATGGAGAAGTCATCTTTTTCTCAAACCTAGTTCTCATTCTCCTGCTGAGCCTTAGACAAGGACCCGCAGACATTGCATAGGTTAAAATTTCTCCCATCCCAAGTGTCTTGGCAGCCACCTTCCAGCCCCACTTCAATGGCAACTCTCATCCTTTGGTCCTATCCCTAGCCTTCCATTTTCTTGAGAATGGGTAGACAAGGCCCTGAAGCCATGTTGCAGACCAGAGACTCCTAGAGCAGGTCTCCTGACCATTTTGGAAGCCCCTTTCCAGCTCTGCTCTGTCTGCAGCTCCAGGCTTTCTCTCAACCCTAACTCTCCTTTTTTTGGGGAAGCTGTAGAGAAGGCTGCTGAGCCATTTTCCAGACCAAAGGTTTCTCTGAGCCCCAGTCTCTTTGCAGGCCCCTACTTTGCTTTGGCAGCTCATTTCTATCCCTGCTCCAATTGCATCTCTAGGCTTTCTCTTTTCATCGTTGTTACCCTAACCCTAATTTTATAGCTGAACCTTTTGACAAGACCTGCTGTAGAAAAGATGATTCCCAGCCAAGGTCTCTTGGCAACCTAAAATAATCTTTGGCAGCCCATTTCTAACCCTGTTCCAATTGAAACCCCAGGCTTTTGCTTTCTGTCAGCCTTAACCCTAGTTTTCACTTTCCATCTGAGCCTTAGATGTGGAAACCCAGATGAAAGAGTTCTCCCAGCCCAGGTCTCTTGGCAGCACCTGCTTGGCTTCGGCAGCCCCTTTCCAGCCACAGTCCAACTGTAGCTCAATAGAAAAGGCCCCACAGCCGTTGCCCAGATGAAAACTTTGACCCAGCCCAGCTGTCTTGGTAGTCCCTGCTTGGCTGTTGAAGCCCCAGCCCAGGTTCAGCTGTAAGCTCTCTCTTTCACGCAGCCCTACCTCTTACTTTTTTTGTGAAGAACTGTAGGGAAGACCCCTAACCCATTGCTCGCACCAAAGCTTTCTCTCAGCCCAGGACTCTTGACAGCACCTTTCCAGCTTTGCTCCAGCAGTAACACCAGGCTTTCTGCTTCTCAACCTGAACCTTCGTTTGCCTGCTGGGCCATGAGGAAGGGCCTCCTAGCCATTTCCCAGCAAAAGGTGTCTCCCACCCCAGGTCTCTTGGCAGCCCCTTTCCAGCCCCACCCCAGCTGTGAGTGTAACCTTTCCTTTCAGTCCAGACCCCGGCTCTAGGAGCTATTTTCCAGCTAAGCTGTAGGGAAGGCCTCTGAGCTATTTCCCAGCCCAGGCCTCTTGGCAGCCCCTCTTCCTTTTGGCAGTCCCTTTCCAGCCCCACATGAGCTCTAGACTTTCTCTGAACCCTAACCCTAGTTTTCCAGCTAAGCCTTAGTCAAGCCCCACAGACGTTTCCCTGATGAAGACTTTCTCCCAGGTGAGGCCTCTTGCAGCCCCCGCTTTGCTCGGGCGAGCCCTCCCTCACCCCGCTGCTGCTACACCTCTGGGTTTTCTTAGCCATAACCCTGATTTTCCTGGGAAGCCATAGAGAAGTCTCCTACTGATTACCTGGATTACTTTTGCAGCCCCTTCCCAGCCCCACTCCAGCTGCAGCTCTGGACTTCATTTGTCTCAGCATTATCTCAACCCTAATCTTACGGCTGAACGTTGGACAAGGTCATCCTTGTGGAAGGTTTCTGCAAGCCCAGGTCTTTCAGCAGCCCCCACTTTTTCCTAGTGAGCCCTTTCCAGCCCCTCTTGAACTGCAGCTTTTGTCTTTCACTCAACCCTAACCTTAATTTTACATCTGAACCCCAGACAAGGATTGCCGGATGAGTCTTCCCCCAGGCCAGGTGTTTTGGCAGCTCCCACTTTGCTTTGGCAGTGCTTTTGCAGCCCTGCTCCCCCTGGCTCGCTTGTGTACCCAGAGGTTCTGTTCCCCAGCCTTGCTGGTAACGCAGAGAGTTGAGATTAGCTGGGGTTCCTTTCCTGGTACCTTAAAATTTTATGTGCAAAATTTCTGGAATTTTTTTTTTTTTAAGTCAGAAAACTGCTATTTCGAAGTTGAGTGGTTGGACAGGGATTGTGGCAACATTAACTTGCTTCCCTTTTTCCTCTTCCTTCTCATTTGTTCTCAGGGGATGGCACAGCAGCCGTGCCTTCTCCTGTCTGCAGGCCTGATGAAAGATGCAGCTGCTAGCACAGACAGGCTGCTTCTTCCCAGTTTTGGATCCAAGATTTGGATTTGGATTCTGGCATTGCTGCTAGCATGCAGTGTTGGTGGGCAAGGCTTTTCCCATGGAACAGCTGCCTACAGAAGTTCAATTAATAGTACTTGTGCAACCTTCACGGTAGCATTTTCAGGCTTTTGCGTGCTTCCAGCGGTGTCCTTTAAATATCCTCTTGAGATGTGAGGTGGTGTGTTGAAATGCAGTCAAGGCCTGTGAGCACCCCAGACCCTGGGCTCCTGGAGAGGCACAGAGAGGTGCTGGTCTGTGGGGTGGGGAGTAGGTGCTCCTGCTGCTGCCCAGGCGTGGAAGCAGTAGTGCTCCTGAGCTGGCGTCGCACGCTGCCATAAAGAACGTCTTTATGGGCATAACTAATTTTGCAGCCTGTAAAGTAGTGTTAGGGCTCTCATGTGGCTTTTAAAGGTGACCTGCAAAGATTTCACGGAAAAGGAGCCAATAGCAGGTTGCTGAGTGCCTGCGATTAGGGGTACGAGCACTGAGGCCAGCTCTGACCCAGACTGCCCCCTCAGAGCATGGTCAGCAGTACCGAGTGCCCTCGGCCTGGGGGGCCGCGCTCCGCTGCTCTGGGGGGGTGGGTGGGAGATGTCAGCATTGTGTCTCTGGTGCAAAATCTGCATATTTTATATTTTCCTGGTGTGAAACTGCAGCCTCGGAGTCCAGAACATTGTTTCAAAAAGCAAGTCTGAGGTTTAAACCCTCCGTGAAACCCTTTCCTTCTTGGGAAAAACAAGACCTTGAAAGAGCGTAACAAGCTGCAAGCTCTCCCTCCTGCCGGGCTGGGTGGCTGGCACTCTGCCTCCCCCACGATCGCTCTCCCCTAGCCCAGCAGTGCTCCCAGAAAGCTGAAAATAGTTGGTGCTTCCCATCCCTGGGGCAATTATGTGATCCCCTGCAGCTGGTCTGAGCTATTCTCAGAGCTAACAGCTGGCCTGGGCAGGGTCCGGGTTTGGGGGCTGCACACCCCCGGACCCCGGGCTGGCTTCTGGAAGGAGCACGCAGTAGCCCGGACTGTCAGCAGCAGCCCAGCGAGCTCCCCGCTCCAGCGGTGCCCTGTTAGCAGCCCTGGGTGCTGGGCTTCCCGTGGTGGGGCCTGCTCCCGTGGCGCACATTCCCATGTGCACAGGCTCGTCTGCGCTGCCTGAAGACCTGCAGTTCCCAAAATGAGCTGGATGCATGAGTGAACTTCATGTGGAGCTCACCGGCACCCTTACACAGGGTGATGAGATGAGTATTGGAAATTATTTATTCTTCTGTGGTAATATTAAACACCGTCAGTTTTGGAAGCAAGGTTATGGGAGCTGATGTGTGGTTAGTATCTGTCTGTGAGCTTTGTGTACCCCTAGCTGCTGCATCAGGATTTCCCTCCTGGTTGCTCTTAGCCTGAAGGCTAGGAGGTGTGCGTTGCAGCAAGCGTCTTCCCAGACAGAGTGCAGCAGCAGAACAGTGCTGCTTGCTGTGGTTACAGACCACTAGCTATGCAGTATGTAAGTTAAATTAATATTAGAGAACATTGTCTGCAACTTTGTTGTCTTTAAAGTTTTAAAACCTGCCCAAAAAAATGCTTATCCCATTAAATTGAGGGGCTGCTTTGAGTCATGACTTTGAGACTGCTATGGGATATGTCTGAGGTTATCAGAGATCCATTGGGTGGGTAAAGGCAGACCCTGAAGAGCTGGTTGTTTTAACGCTGTTTACCAGTTGCACGCAAGCTAGCATTGTAACTATTTTTGCAAACCACATACTAGGAATTCTTTGGTGTCCTGTGGCAGTTTGTCTTCGAGATTCCCTGCTTCCAGCACTGTGACTTGTGACTTGGTCGCACCAGTGTTGCAGGGTTTCTCTGCGGGCCTCGCATGCCATTGCAATGGCCGTGCAGGAGACGCTGCAGACAGGTGCCCGTGGGGACACTGGGGCATGCTCAGAGGATTCTGCCACAGATGCCTGTCACCCAGCCCTGCTGTTGGCCCGAGGACTGCTCAGGTTGGATGATAACAGTGATATTTAGGACGTGTTCAGCTCTTGGGGTGGATGTGGGCCTGAGAGCAAAGTCTGCTGGGTCAGCCTGACCTTGCAGTAACCCTTCCGGGTAGGTCAGGCTTGCAGAAGGACTGTGAAAAGTTCTCCTGGGCTGGCCCCTGCTCTGAGCAGGCAGCATGGCCAGGGATGCGCTTCGGGGGGCTTAGCAAAAGAGCCGGGGATGCTTTCTAGCTGGGGATGGCTCAGCATGGTTGGAGAAAAAAGGCTGGAAGCTGTTCTTGGTGGGGCTGGCTGCTGGGGACTGGCTGGGGACCTTCTCTGGGCAATGCGCTCTGAAGCGAGGTGCAGTGGCATGCTGGGCAGGGTCACAGCGTCCCCTGTGCTGCACAGACATCTGGAGAGGACCTCTTCATGCTGACTATCTGGCACAGACTTCTCTGAGCTTTCCCAAGCCTCCTGAATTTGCTCCATTTGCCCTCAGTCATGCCAGCTCTTGCAAGCATCAGATGTGCCGTGAAATTGCTGGTCACCCCAAGCAGAGCTTTGTCTTGGCTTTTCCTGGGGCTGAGTGCAGAAAGGGCGAGTGCCGTATTATTTTCAGCTTCAGTCCTCTCTGACTTCAGGCTGGCCTTCTTCAAAACACAGCCCCAGGCATGCAGAGCAGCGGCAGAGAGCCAGGGTCCAGCCACGTGCGGCATTCCTCCTGGTTTTGCAGTGTGGGGCTGCCTGCTTGCTCTTTTTAGCCCCCTATACAGGATACAAATGTAATATAAAATAATAGGAAGAGAGAAGCAAGATAGGTGCAGAAAGCCAAACTTCCCATACCAGCGCTGGCCCTCACGGGAGCTCGGGGGAGAGCTGTGAGAGGAGGCTTTCCGAAGCATGAAGGAGCAGTGTCATGCTGCATGACATATGGACAGCCCCGACAGGAGCTTTGATGTTGAATGGTGCCGTAGCTTGGCTGTTGGAAGATGCCTGGGAGAGGGAATGCTCACCCAGACTGGAGCGTCAGCTGAGCAGCGAGTTTCAAGGGAACATGGTGATTTGAAACAGTGGAGGAAGGCACGGGGAGAACTGCAGCCAATGTGAACTTGCCTCTCCACGGTGGTTTGATCCTGTCAAGGTATTGCCCGAGTGCCTACTGCTTCATTTCCATGCTTCAGAGCTTTTTATGAGCCAGGAAGGGTGTGTTGCCTGTGTAGCTGTAAAATCCTTGCTTGGCATGTGGGAGACTCTGCAGAGGGTGCCCTGAACACCCTCAGCTGCCATTGTGCTTGCAGAAGTGCACTCTACCGTGGGGTGCCCAGAACAGTAATGGGAAGGCGCTGCAGGTAGCTGGGCAGAGTGGGATGATGAGGAGCTGGTGTGGCTGGCTCTCTTAAGCAAACTAGTCCTACCAGCTGTGAGTCCTACTTGCCAGGATCCTGTGCTTGGGGTTTGCATTAGTACCTTTTCTGGTGTGCTCAGGGATGAATCTAGCTGCTCCTTGGGTGCTGTACACTTCGTACCTGCTCCCACCATGTACAGAAGGGTGTACCTCCTGCTCCAGAACATCTCCTGGCTCTGCTTTGTCCAGGTGCTTCTCATTCTTCTCGGTGGCTCTCTGCAAGCCGGGTGCAGGAGCACGTGTTTCCTAGTCTAATGGTGGTGTAGCAGCTGTGTGTGCAAATGGAGTCTTCCGTGCTCTGCTTATGTTGCCCAGCTCATGCATCAGTCATGGATTGCATGTGAGGATGAGTGCACAACTGTGCATTTTGTTTGCTCAGGGCTGGATTTTCAGCAGATGGTGCTGAACAAACAAGAAACTGGATGCTCTGGTGTAGAGATGTGTTGTATGGTGGAAAGTTTGGAAAGGCACTTTGCCTTTTGTGTCAGGACTCTCCTCTCCTTCTGATGTGCAACAGGACATAGGCAACGGCAGCATTGTCTTTCCATCAGGTACAATCTTGAAAAGCATCCTCCGCGGCAGCCCATCTGTGATGGATTTGTCCTAGGCAGTCCCTGGGGCTGCTCAGGGCAGTCCATGGCAGTGCTGAAAGGCAGTCCTAGCACACAGCCTCTCCTGAGTGCTGTGGCCTCAAAATGTTGTTTTCCTTTGTCTCTGCTAATGTGAATGAGTTAACATGCTGCATGGGTACTTGGCGGCACACCACTGCCAAGGCTCTGCACTTCATAGGCTCCAGCTTGGATGCCCTGCAAGCACTGTGGTTAATCCAGGCGAAGACGGACTAGCTCACACATGCCTTTGGGTATATCCCTGTTATCTCTGTAGAGCTCTATTCCTTTTCCTTCATATGTTGACCTTCTCCCCCAAACTTGGCCGGCATGTTTCTGAAACACATGTTAAAAGTCCTGCTCTAGTCATGGAGAAGATCTGTGTCTTTACAGGTTGACTAGTCAGGGCCACTGCCACTTCTCCTTGTCTCTGCTCTCAGCTCATTTTCAATGCCCCTTTTTCTCCTCCACCTGAAGATCATCTTGAGAAGATCTTCTCCCATTTCTGAGGGAAAACAGGTGAACTGCTCTGCAGGGATGTGCATTGATGGAGCTGTGTGTACAAATGACATAGGTGATCACTCCCCGTAATGAGCTGTGGTTGCTTTCACAGTGCTTGTATGTATTTGTGCTTGTAGAACTGGTGTTTGGGGCTGTGTGGCAGGAGCGCTGCGTGTGTCCGCAGGGTCCTGGGAGCACATGAGCCGTATGTTAGCATGCCTCAGCCTCCTAACTGGGAAAATCAATCCTTCAGCTGCAGAGAAAAGCTTGGCCACTCTTATTGGAAGGCTGGTAGAAGGGGAAGAGCACCTGGTCACTGCTTGGTCTTGGGTTGGTGTTGGCTCAGATGTGGAATTTCTGATAACGTTTTTAGCTTGTGCACAGATGCTGCAACTCCTGGAGGAGCCCAGGCACAAGCGACAGGAAATACTGGCATGATGTGGACTCGGCCTGGTGTAGGGATGTCTTGCACTTTCAGAACAATAAAAATAAATCCAAGAGGGGAGGATAGTAATCTGATGTGCCCCAAATTGTGTAACTTAAAATGTTGTTGCTAGCAGCAGATGCTTTGTAGAGGCCGTGCCACAGCGAGTTGGTCTGCTCATGTAGAGGGACAACATAGAGCTTTCAGCACTGCTCTGCTCGTCCCTTGAAATGCAACAAGACAGCTCCTGGGCACATGGTCAGCCTGCCAGCGCAGAGTGCCATGTTGGTGTGCTCGCTGCTTGCGTGCAGTGCCAGGCGCTGGGGGGTTTCAGAGGAGGTAGCACCACGACCTCATGAAGGAGGACTTGCCTTTGTGGCAGCTGAAAGCACTGGTGACTGCCTCATGCTGGGGGTGTTGCAGGCTGGCAGCGCTGGTGTGGGATGTGCATCAATTATCTTGGGTTAAAAAGGCGTAAAAACTTGAGCATGGAGAACAAAAACTCCCAACTTGTGACAGTGACAATAAAGCTGAATCTAGCAGCCTGGAGTGCTTGCCATGATGTGCTAGTGAGAACATGTTGATGTCCATATGAAAACCATAAACCCATTTAGAAAATTCGTCTGTCTCATTTGAGATTAGAGTTTCTCTTTAATCTGCAAATACTAAATTAGCATGGAAATGGCTAGTTAAATGGGGTTCTCAATGTACTCAATGTATATATCCACATGCCAGTGTGGTGGTGCTCCCTAGCAGGTGGCGTGTTTCCCTTGAGAATACTGGACAAGTTCCTGGCTCTGAGGCCAGGTGAGATGCTCTGGATGCGGCAGGCAAAAGCAGACCACAGCACCATGTGGACATGAACGAGTCCCTTTGCTCCTCTCCGGCTTGCTCTCTAAGACGTGATGGCAGGACGTGCCTGCTCCACAGGATCGTGAACAATCCGATGTGTTAAATGCCCCAGGTTCCCTGGTGTCTGGATTCACAACTGGCCACAGTGACTCTGGTCCCTGGCTAGCACAGAGTTTAACGCAGCCTTCCACAAACCAGGATGGTATGTCATCCTGGGAGCTGCAGCAGCGCCCCGTGAGGACCTGGGGTGCTGCCATCCTCATGGGGTGGCCTCTCACTGTGGCTAGCTCTGTGTGCGGACAGGAGACCAAGTGCTGTCTCCTGACACCTGCAATGACTTTGCTGGGCCTCTCCTTGCACTTGAGTGACTTTGCACGTGGTCAGAGTAGGTGTCTGTTAAACTGTCTCCCCTGGGTCTAACTGGTATCCCAGCCTTGTTTTATCAGACAGATGCACACACTGGCTTCAGTGCTATGGAAATACATGGGTATACAGAGGGGCTGATACTGTTGTGTGCCTGTTGCCAGCTGGAACAGGAGGACGGAGCATAGAGGAGACCTGTCTGCTGGTGGTTTGGGATCGCTGCTGAGCATGGGACTGCTGGACCTTGGGCTGGCTGGGCCCTGGCACTGCTCGCTGGGCAATGACAGCGATAGGACATGAACAGAGCGGGTGATGCCCGTGCTGAGCTTGGCATGTTCAAGCTGCTCTGTGTGGGGACAGACAGAGGAAGGAAGACCTGTAGATGTTTCCTCCTGGCACTTTGGGCGAGAGGAGGGTCTGCCCCCTCGCTCCATTCCTGCCTGTCCCTTGCTGGCAGTGGCCTGTGCCAAGCCGATTTGGGGCACAGTCTGTCTTGGGCTGTGACCTGCGGTGAGGACTCCTGGGTATTTTCCCTGCCGCAGGCCAGAGCGGCTCCGTTTACAGCTGTGGGCAGCCCTTGCTGCCTAGAGGAGGCAGGACGTGTCCTGTTAGCTGCCTCCTGCTGGTAACAGAGCTAGATACCCCCCTGCCTTCAGCTGTGGTCTCCCACTTTTCACCCATGGGTGTTACTCCGAGTAGAAGCAAAGGTGTGTGCCGAGAAGTGACCGCTCTGCTTTGATCACAGAGAAACCTCCTCTTGTGCTTTGCTCTGCCATGTCCTGTCTTGAACCTGTACCCTTGTCCCTTCTCATCCCAGCGCTCATTCAGAGTATGCCAGAGGGCTGGCCAAGAGCTGCTTCTCCATTCCTGTTTGCCAGTGCTGCTGGCTGTGGCTTGGCTAACCCAGTGGCTGGGCTTCTGCTGTGCCTCTTGCAAACCCCTAAAGCCAAGGGTGGTCTGCAGCCTGCCGCACTCAGGGAACTGCAAAAGTCCTTCCCTGATACTAATTTTAAGCTGGTAAAAGTTGTTCGTGAGCCATGTGTGTGCAGGTGAGTCCTTGTGCAGTCCCTGGGAAAAATGGCTATTAGGAATGGTCAGCCTACTCTGCCCCAGCCTGGTCCAAAGGTGCCCCGGGAAGGAGAACAGCAGGCTGCAGGCAGAGGGATGCTTTGGCAGCAGGATCCCAGCTCTCCTTTCTGATGGGAAGGCCAGGAACATCCTTGCTCTATACAGCCACCCCGGGGAGCACTGGACCTGCAGCATTCACCAGCTGCCTGCTTGCCATCCTGGCGAAGAGCCTGCGTCTGGCTTCCTGCTGCTAGAGATGAGGCTTGTGAAGCAAGGCATGGCTGGTCTAAATATCATTCCCTTGTGTGGCTTGCTCGTAGCACTGGCTGCCCTTCCCTGCCTGCAGGCTTTGTCCTGCTGGCCCAGTGTCGCGTGCTGTGAATCCTACCCTAGCCCGAGTACTCGGTGCCTGTGAAGTAACAGGCGGGGTGGTGCCAAAACAGCGGCTGGTAGGCGCTGAGGCCAGAGCTGTGGGACTGAGCCACCAAGGCTGATGGCAGCAGGGTCCAGCAGCCCTCGCCTGGGCTCTGGAGAGGCGGCGGGGTTGGGCCACTTGCTCGCTGTGGCACCAAGCTTCCCGGTCTCCTTTGGCCCTCTTGTTCAGGTGCTGGCAACTGCCTGTGTTACCACCATACAGAAAGTGATAAGCATGCTGGGACCTAGGCCACTAAATGTGTGTGATCCACAATGTATGATGTTTGGTTTATTTTAACAGAAAAAAGCCCTGAACACTCAGAGCTGAGTGATAGGAGCAAGCTCTTGTAGGCCAGGTGGTAAGAGATATCCATCCTGGGCTAGCTCAGTGCTGAGGAACTTGTAGCAAGGTACTTATCTTGGCTTTTGCTTGCCAGCAGTGGTGCTGAGCTGCTGCCTTGCAGAGAACATCTGAGCCTTTCTTCTTCCCTGACATCTCTTGGGTCTCAGTGAAACCACCTGCGCACTCCACTGTGGGGCCCTGGCTCTGCTGGGGAGGGGGCAGAGGGCTGCAGATGGCCTCTCTCTGGGCTTTGGCCCTGCCCTGGGCTCTGGAGGTGGCCAGAGCCGCGCTGGTGAGATGCAGTGGCTCCTGGAGGGGTGCGGGTGAAAGCTAGCAACATCCTGCTCTCCTGTTGGTGCTGTCCCCGCGGCTGTGTCAGCAGGAGGCTGCCAGAGACGCGCACAGGCACCTTAGTGCTGTAGTGCCGGGTGCTGGGGCTCAGCTTGTAGGCCTGGAAGTTGGTTGTGTTGTGTGAGCTCTGTTCTGGGGCTAGCCTGCAAAAACCCTTGGTATCTGCCAAGCAGGGCACTTAGTTAAATGTCTTGTAGTGAGTCCTCAGGGTGAGGAGGTGACAGGGAGAGCTCCCTGAGCACAGAGAGGACCCCTTGGCTTGGCAGGACTCTGGGGAAGGGGCAGCTTCAGGGAGCTCCCAGCCTTTTGATGATGGAAAGAAAACAGAGAGCAGGGAGAGAGTGCTAGTGTCTGGAAGTGCTGGAGGGACCAGGACTGATCTTCTGGGTTACTCCGGAAGAAAATCTGTGAGTGGAAGGCTGGGAAGCAGAGCCAGGGCAAGAGCATCTCCTGCCCTCAAAGCTGAGAGGGACTGGATGGGCCCTGGCAGGACCTGCTGGGCGCAGGCTGGGGCTGGTGGGTGAAGGCCAGCAGCGTGCTTGTGTGCTGCTGGCGAGGAGGGGTAAGCTGAGCACCTTGGAGTCTCCTGCAGCCCAGAGGCCACTGTGAAAGCTGAATCAAACCCAGATCTCCAACGCTTCTGGCTCCGTGCAAACCCTTGGGATGGGGCTGCTCTCTGCTGGAGTCCAGCAGGATTGTTCTGAATGGCTGCTCAGTCTGAAATTTCTGCCTGATCCTTCCTGGAGAGCACCACTGCTGCAGCTGCACGCATCTTCCAGCCTGGCTTTTGTCCCTTGTCCTCTGGGCCCTTCTGGGGCACGTTTGGAGGAGTACAGGAGGGGCTGGCAGGCTTAGTCATGAGAAGAAAGATGTGTGTCAACCTGTCCACAGATGCCATCAAACTCCTCCCCACTCAGCTGGTGACACTGGGGGTGCCTTGCCTCACTGCCACCAAGCTTGACTTGTATGTGGGATGTGCTGGCCTGGCCCATGCCGCTTTGCCTCTTCTCCCTGGTGTGGTGGGCGTTAGCCATGGACTAGCATCAGTGTGCAGAATTGGCCCACTCTTGTGCTGGTCTGAGCCCTGCCTACCTGTAGGACTCGCTGGACTCTCCCTTTTGGGAAGAGAGGCGCTGGGTCAGGGGAGAAATGGCTCTGGGTTTCGGTAAGGTCCGGGCCTAGCAGGGTGCTCCTGCCGGGGAGGGGAGACTTGATGGGGAGTGCTGGGGGGTTGCTGGGCCTTGGCCGCAGACTGGCAGCGGTGCGAGCTGTGCCCTTCTGCCGAGCGCGTCAGACAGCTGCTGTGGCAAGGGAGGATCTCGCATCGCTGTGGCTCGTGGCGTGGGCTTTGCACGGTACGGGAGGGAAATGACAGGCAGGTGTTTGTGGGTTTTGTGTCTAAAATACTCGCCAAATGCTTCTGGGCTCTTTGGTGCCCATTGCTGTCACTGTGGGAGTGGACAACTGCTGAGCATTGGCTCCCCAAAAAGCATCTACTGCTTGGAGCAGGGGGCTCTGGGCAAACTCCAACAGCTCTGTCAAGTGTACCGTGGCTGGGGCTGCTGTGGGGAGGGCACGGGGCAGTAACCTCACCACGTCCCCTTGACTGTCACAGCTGGTGAGCGTGTTCATCCTGGGGAGCGGCAGCAATGCCCCGTCCGCCTGGTATCGGTGCTGTTTCCAGTGCTGACCTGACATGTGTCGGGGCTGCTCCTGGCATTTCTACCAACACAGCACTGGCAGGAGGGAAGCAGTGAGCCCGGCTTTCTCCTGCATCTGGCGGTGTCCAACCTACACCCAATCCCCAGAGAAATTGGGCCTGGGCAGGTGTGTGTCTGCTCGCCAGCCAGCCCCATCCTCAGGGTGCGTGGCAGCCCACGGAGGGTGTGCTGGGTGTCCTGTCTCCGCATTTGGGTGCTGCTGCTCAGGCAGTGCCTGCAGGGAGCTGTGGCCATGGGGAGAGCCCAGCTAAAAGGTGCCACTGGCTGAGCCGGACCACAGCCACCGGGTGCAGGGTGCCGAGCCACGGTGCAGGGAGCCTGGGGGAACAGTCTTCGCCCCGAGAGCTGTTGGGGTGCTGCATCACCACAGATACCTCGTCAGAGCTCTCATCTGGTGGGCATAGCACTGGGGACCTGGTCGCACCGGCAGTTCTGCCTCTGGCAGTAAGGTGCTGCTAAGAGCTGGACTTGCAACTGCAGCCTCTCCGGCCAGGCCTGGTGTGGGGGGGTTCCTTGGGAGTCACCTCTGCCTGCAGCCCCCCCTTCTCCTGTGGGCTGCGAGGTGGGTGCCGCTCGCACAGCGTCCTCCTGCGCTGCAGGGGCACAGGCCTGAGGAGGCAGCCGGCCCTCTGGCCCTGCCCCGCCGCTGCTCCGAAGGCTGCTGCAGCTCACTGGGCAGATGGTGTCTGCCAGCATGGCTCTGCCCCCTCCTTGCTTGCCCTGTCCTTGTCCCCCTAGCAGCTCTTCCTTGGTAGTAGGGCTTGCAGCCTGCCTCAAGCTCCTGCGTCTTTCCACGGCTCTTACTGCTGTCATCGCTGCTTGGCAGAGGCTGGTTTGTTTACTGCTTGCCTCTGCTGCTGCAGGGTTGGCAGCATCTGACACGTCTCCCAGGGGTGCCTGGGGTGGGTTTGGGGCTCTGGGGAGGTGGAGTGTGTCTCCGCTAGCCACTTCATGCTGGGACTGTGACAGTGAGGTTGCTCTTGCCTGGCGGGGTTCAGGTAGCACTGAGCTGCAGGGAGATGTGTGGTCCGGCTCCTTGCTGTGGTGTCCCCAAGCTCGCCTCGGAGAGCGTTTCACTCCTGCAGCTTTGTTGCTCTGAGCAGTACTGGGGTTGGCTTGGCCTCTTGGAGGGGTGATGTGGAAGGATGGAGTACCTCGGGTTCACCAGTCTCTTTATTGTGAAATTTTTTTTGTGTTGTGTCTTGCAGAGATAACATTCATCCCAGATTTGATGATAATGAAAATACAGAAAAAAGAAAAGCAGGTTTGTGACCCTCTCTCCTTCTCCCAACGCAACTGGCAAGGCCTGGGGACCATGTCCTGTGTGTCAATTGTTGCAGTTGATGTGTGGTGGAAAGGGGGCTGGCGGGGGGCAAGGGGGCTTGCATTTTGGGACAGGGCTGCAGCTCAGCACGTTGAAATTTGATCTGAGCTACAGCCTAGAGCAGATGAGTCTGATGTGGGCAATTGAACAAGGTGAGGTTTATCTTCAGTAATGGAAATGCTCTTGATTTGGTTCTGTTCCCAGCAGAGGAGCAACCCGTCTTTTCCCTCAAAGTTCCTAGAATTGGTTCTTGTTTGAATCTCATCACATATATATTACAAAACCGCATGTTTGCTGTGATTACTGCTAATAATGTGATGCTCCAGGACTTAACACCAGCATGGAGGTTGGGGAAGATCATGTCTGAGGGGCTGTGAGAGCTTGGCCAGGGAATCTTCCCTTGCTCAGAAATAATCCCATCCCACCAAGCTGCCATTGCTGAATTGCTGCATTGGATCATAACTACCTGCTGCTCCCACAGGAGATTTATGAGTCAATGGTCTTTGTATTAACTGTGTGCAGAGGAAGAACCTGGCCACTGGTGCTCTGATAAGGGGAAGGGACCTGTTACATACATGGAGACTCGCTCTGCCTGCTGGGGTGAATTATGGCTGGAGGTATAAAACAAACTGGTCCACCCTGAGCTGATTTGTGTCTGTGCTGCTTTTAATGGGAAACCATTAAATTGAACACTGAGCTGAGGGATAAATCTGTTAGAGCAGGAGCTGGTGCCATTTCTAGCCAGCTTTGAAGCAGCGTCTTTGTGCTGCTGAGGGCAGCTGCAGATCGCGCCGTCATGGCAGGTTAATGGGTTTGGAAAAGGCGAGTGTGCTGTTACAAGCTTGCAGCAAGCCAAATGCTGTGGGTATAGGAAGAGCACTGATGCTGTAGGAGGTAGTGAGTTTATCAGTGTGTGTCCTAAAGATGCTGTGAAGAAGCAGAGTCAGCCTCAAGGTGAGGAGGAGGGGAGCACGGCAAGTCTTGCATACCAGCACTGCTGGATTGCTCCTGCCGGGGCAGGAGAAAGGCCTGGAGGAGAGCAGGGCGCTTTGGGGCACGGGTGAGTGATCTCTCTCCTCTGGTAGTGAAGCAGAGGTAAGAAATTCCCACCACTCCGTTGGATTAATATAGCAGGTTTGGCTGCTCTGGAAATGGGATTGCTGAAATGATGTGGGTTTTAAGCACAGCAAAACCATCCTCCCCCGGCATTTGGAGATTTTAGAGGGCTCAGCTGCCAAAGCATTTTGTGTAGCTGCCCTTGCAGATAAAGTCTGGGAGGGAGATAAAGGCATACCAGTGTGAGCAAGGAGAGGGGTAGGGGTCGAGCTGCTCATCCTCTGAGTTCTCTGAACTGGCAGCAGTGTAGGATGATCCTTGCAGCATGTCAGGGAGTGGGCTGCAGCATTCCTGGGGTCACCAGCTCTGCAAGTGCTGTGCTGGGGTGTCCCCAGGAGGGTCTGGGCAGCAGTCAGAAATGCTGCCGTGAGTTCAGTGTTTGGAAGAAGGCCTGGCCAAGCAGGGCTCCTGGGAGTACTCTGGGTTCCTGATTGATATAGTGAAGGGGGTGGCTGCTCTCCGAGGTGGGTGGGTCCCTGCCATGCTCTGCAGACCCTGCTGAGCAGCGTTGGAGGCAAAGGTAGGAAGATGTGTCATTCCACGTCTCCCGGACACCTGAGCCCAGGAGTTCCCACACCTTGTAAACAGACTCTTCATGGCACCAAGGATGGCTGTTGTCTTCAAAAGTCTATTGAGCAGTCTCTCTGGAGAAGATGAGATGCTTGTGTGCTTCCAAGGGCTCTCAAGGGCCACACATTTTCATATGTGTCTCCCTGCCAGCCTCTCACCTGCAGAAGCACTATCTCGGTCATCATGTAGGTGTAAGTTCAGGCCCATGGGTACAAAAGCTGGCAAACTGCTGGAACCCTTCATATTGGTGAGGGATGGCAGGAGAGCTGTCAGCCTCCTTTGGGAATGGGTTATGGATGTGCTCTCTCCTTTCCCAAGTCCATGGCTGCCCTGAGCAAGTGTGTTGTCCTGCCCATGTCCACCACCAATGGATTACGAAGCCTGGGCTGGAGAGCTGGGGTCTCACAGCAGGCTGTCCTGGGAGGAGCTCCTCTCTCTGCGCCCTTGGTGCCCCCTGCAGCAGTGCCACCCTTCCTGCATGGATTGGGGTGGTTTGGCATGCAGGGCACTGCCAACTGTTGCACCAGATGAGGGGCTGTTGTTAGCACAGGCAGGGTCTGTGTTTGCACGACTCTTCCTCCTTAGTAATGCATGAAAATCTGGTGGATTTGTCACCAAGCTGTGACTAACTCGTGAAACCTGTCACTTCCCTCGTGACTTACAAGACTTCATGCCAGGGTGCCTTGTCTGCTGGCGGAGGTGGGACAGGGGTGCCTAGCTACCCCAGAGAGCAATGACAAGTGATGGATTTTCTTTGGGGGCTTCAGCAGCACCATCGTTCCCTGGGCTGCCTCTCCTGTCTGTGTCCTGCTCCTCCCTGGGCACTGAACGGTCTTCTGCTCCTGCTTATTTCTGCCAAGGTCTGACTTGTTGAATAACCTGAGAAATACTGAACTAAAATAAATGCAGTTATCCCACAGTGCCTATAAATCTCCTTATTCTACAGCCATGGAAATGCTACCATCCTGCACAGACTGTAAGAGCAGAACGGCATTGCTTGCCTCATGGAGACGGAGGGGATGGGAAGCCCTGTGACCCCTTAGCTCCTGCCTTCTTTTGGAGGGCTTTTCTGACTTTGCAGCCTGAGCTTGGAGGTGGTGGGAACAGCCCGATCCCCAGCAGTGCACAGCTGGCAGCATGGGGAGGCAGCAGGGAGCAGCCCAGGACTGCGGGCACCGAATGGCTGCTGTGCAGCCCTTGCAGCGGGGATGCGCCAAGGCATGCAGGCCCCCAGGAGCATCTGTGGGAGCTCTGCTTGCTTTTGCTTTAAGCACTCACTGCATAAAATGAAGTTTTTTTCTGAATTTTATGGGTCTATTTAAGTGAAATGTGAGCTTTGATGTTTCACCTACTGCAAACACTGCTGAGGGCTGTTACCAGAGTTCCCCGGGACTGGAGCAGAGTCCTGACAGCAGTGGGAGCTGGTGCAGGGGAAAGGGGGCTCCCCAGCCTGAGTGCACTTGTGGCTCTGTCCCAGGCTGTGTCCGTGGGCTCCTGGCCCATCCTGGGCTTTTTTTGGCATGATGAGACTCTCAGGTGCTGGGTGCATGGAGGAGTTTTGCTTTGCCACGCACCTGCTCTGGTAATGCTGAAGGGCAGGGGGAGCGGTGGGGTGCCAGGGTGCCCTGCTCCTCCACCCACAGCCAGGAGCGCTGGTCCTGGTCCTCCCCCATGGTCCTGAGGGCTCTTTGCTCTGCTGCCGCTCATGGCAGCATGCTGCTGCACAGGCTGCTTTGCCCTCTGCCCCCGCTGTGCCCTGCGCCAGGGCAGTGGGGAGATGTGTTCCTGCTGCCAGGGCTGGCTTGGTCACGGGACAGAGCCTCCTGGCTGTAGTTGTTGAGGACTGCGTCTTGGTGGAGCGTCTCGGGAACGGAGCCAGGTCCCACCTCCGTCACACACATCCCATGGCGACTGCAGAGCCTGCTCGGAGACATGACGGAGGGTGTCACTTGTGTATTTTTAGCTTCTGCTGCATTGCATTAAGAGCTGGAAACAAGGGGTGTGGACACCCAGTGACTGGAATACAACAGCCCGTGCTGTGCACGCCACCAGTGGGGATTGCAGCTGCCAGAGAGGGTGGCTCAACAGTCTGCTAAAACACTGTGTATGGAAGAAGCTGTCTTTTCCACTCGGTGCCACCTCTACAGGGCAAAAGATGATGCTGGGCTGCCCAGCCATGGGGTGGGAGCCCAGGAGTGCCGGAGGCAGGGAAGGTGATGTGGTCTCACAGGCCATGGAGGGAGTGGTGCTCTGGGGGTGTGGTGGTTCCCTCCTGGCTGGGCACAAGGTGCAGGACCTTCTGCCCCATCCAGCCATGGCTCACCCCTTCTGCTGTACCTCTCCCAGGTGCTCGGGCCCAGTTTTCTCTTGTCTTCACCCAAAGCTGTCTGCTGTTCTCCATTCTCACTTGCTCCTTAGGACTGTCATTCCATAACATCCTAGCGTCGTCCTGGCCCCCTGTCCTAGCTGCCCTTTCCCTGTCCCCAGTTCCCTCTCTTTTTCCCTCCCCACATTCTCTTTGCAGTTGCTGTTCCCCCTCGTTCCTGTTCTCCGCTGTTCCCTTTGCAGGTACCTGGTGCAGGCAGGGTGAGGGCAAGGGTTTCGGACCCAGCTCAGACCCGCAGGCAGTCCCACTGGCCCTGGGCTGGTGCGTACCCTGGGTAGTTGTGGGGAAAATGCTGCTGAACCTCACTGCTCCTAAGCTCTGTGCACATGTGCCAAGTGGAGTTTTTAAACTGTTCCTTCAGGCCACTGTGAACCCAGCTCCACTCTTTGCTGGAGGGCTTGGAGAGAGTCAGGGTGCTGTGTGACACTCATGGGCTGGGGCGGCTGGTGTGTCTCGCAGGCTCAGCACTTTGGGAGAGGGGATGGAGCCCTTTGAGGACCAGGGGCAGGAGCTGCTGTGCCTCCCATCTCCTGGTGGTGTTTTCCCCTAAGTCCTGAATAAAATTGGGAAGTCGAATCAAATTTGGACTATAAATAAAATGAAACAATATTAAGTTAAGGAAACACACCATTAAGACCCACCCTAACCTTGGCATTGCCCTTTAGTGGGGTCATGCAATTATAAGTGCTCTCTGTTAGCCTTCACGGCTCTCTGGGGAGGTTTGAAACATTTTTTTCCCCTGACCTTCTCTTTGACAGTAGTTAGACGCATGGGACAAGACTTTGTGCTTTAGCTGCTGCTGAGGGATTTGCTTTCCTCCATGAAATGTAATTTATAGAAGATTCTTCTGGGAATAAAAGAATGTGCAAATGTTACACAAAAGTGTATTCTGAAAATGTAAAATCGTTACAACCATCACCAAAAAAAATGCCAGTTGAGAGGCAGTGCAGAGGCATAGCTCTAAGGGTAAAAAGTGTACTGGGTGTTTGGAGGCTGCTTAGGTATGGCACCAGAGGTTTGGAGATGGGCATCACCTACCAAAACCTGTAAGTTGTTGTCTTTACTCCCCCCACTCCAAAAATACCCAGAAACAACAAACCTGCGTGGTTAGACAGGCATGTAAGAAGACATGTAGAAGAGGCTGTTCAATGCAAAATTATGTTTTTCTTTAGTTAAAAAAAGTTGTAGTAAGAAAAAGGACACATACTCTGGGAATGAAAAAGTAATCCTGTAATGAGGCAGGACTAAAAAGATTTTTAGGAACCACTTGCTAAAGACACGGAGTCTAATAATATATTTTTTTCCAAATATCTCAGGACTTTAAGAAGCCTTTAATAGGAGTCACAGGGTAAATAAGTGACGGAGGTGTCAAGTGAGTGCTCATGGAAACAGGGCGCTGGCAGAACAGCTCAGTCAGGAAGGCTCCAAACCCAGAGCCATCTCCGATGCCAGACACGTCAGAGAGTTGCCCTTAAATTAAAGGGTTTGGTAAAGAGATTTTTGAGCAAAGTAACACAAGCCACCAGGCTTTGGCAGTATTTACTCTAGAATTGTAAAGGAGCCTGATGAGATGTTTGGAATCACTAATAAATAGTGTTAGGGGCCGTCGCCCATCAGGGCCATGGGCTGCTGGGGTTAGAAGAGGTGCAGAGAAGGATAAGGCAGATGGTCTGAGAGCTGGCCCAGCCTCCCCACGAGGAGAGGGTGACTTGTCAGCTGTACCTTAGCTGGGCCAAGAGAGCTCTGCAGGGGAAGGATGTGATGGAGAATGGTAAAACAGTGAATGGGACAGAGTGGGTGACAAGGAAATCCTGCTTTGTACTCTCACACCTTAAGAACTAGAAGCCATTTCAGAGGGCAGCACGATTTAAACAAAATTAGTAGGCTGTTCCTATACCTTACCAGTTTGTAGTACTGAATGCCACCGGGTGCTTTGGTGCCCATGGTTACAGGTAGGTTCACGCAGCTGTTGGCTACCACAGTATGGATGCAGTCCTCCCGCCGGAGCTCCTGAGCCGCAGTCAGCCTGGGCAGATGGAGAGGCAGAGCACGCTGCCTGCCCTGCCCCACTCCTGCCTGCCCCGGGGTCAGAGCACTGGCCTAGAGCAGCCCTTGGCTGGTCCGGGGCAGCCAAGGGGAGCCCACCTTGCACAGGGGCAGCAGCCGGTGCTCCGGCACCAGCTGCGCAAGGACAGTGTGCTCCTGCCTGCCGCAAAGGGCTGGCTAGGCTGCCGCAGGCAAGCTGCGAGTGTGCTTTGAAGCCACGCAGGAGCACAGATAATGCTGGCGCTGCTTTCTCAGGCTTTTCCTGTTGACGAGAAGCCAGGATAAACTGAACCTCATCAAGGGGAAGTAGGAAAAGCCCATTCTCTGGCTCGCAGCAGTGTGCCGAGCTCTGACTGCAGATTTGTACTTGGCAGCACAGTCCTATGTGGATGGCAGGAGCTTGCCGTGGACTTGTAGGAGCATGATATGGAGCCTTTCTCTCTCAAGACAAACCAAGCAGCCTTGGGTGCAGAAGGGTTTCTGGGGCTGGCAGTACGTTACCTGCAGTCTGTGTGGGGGAGCCTGCTGTCCCTGCCCCTCTGTGCTTCTGCTGCCTGTGCAAGCCCTGGCCGTGAGCTGCTTGCTCCCGCAGGCTGGTGTTTGATGGCCCTTTCATGGCAGGGCCTGTGCCAGAAGCTTCTGGCTGCTCCAGCTGGAGGCAAGCATTGCTGACTGGTACCAACACTGCTTCCCAGCCGCAGCAGGCTGTGACGTCTGATGCTCACAGAGCATCCCATGGCAAAGTGCTGGCACTGCTGGATCTGGGGGCCTGCAGCACTGCCTGGGAGGTGTGCTGGGGTGGGCATGTCTGCGCTCCCACCGTGATGGGCTTGTCCAGAGGCTGGAGGGGCTGTTGGCAGCTAAGAGGTGATGCAGGAGGAGCAGGATTGCTTGCATTTTCACAAACCTTCTGACAGCTCGTGGTTGTTTCTGTAAAGCATTCAACTTTCTATTGCAGCAGGGCTTGTGGCAGGCTGGGTTGTCTTCATCAGCAATCACCAAAATGCCCTTTACGATTTGCCTAAGGAACACAAAGTGAGCACGAGAGAGACCCCACAAAGTAGGTCACGATTCGAGACCTGCTCTCCTGACAGCTTTATCAGCCTGCCTCGTGCAGTGGGGCCTGAGGCTCCTGCTGGGCAGTGGACACGCCAACGGTGAGCGGGACCTGCCTGGGCACTCCATAGCCTGCATTGGAGCTGTAGATGCAGACAGCAGAATGGGGTAGGGGGGAGCTTTGGACCACTTGGCTGGCATGCGGCGGTGGAAATCATGAGCCAGTTTTGGCACTCCCTGCTCCGTGCTGGTGTGCTGGGAATTGCTGACACATGCAACAAGAGCGCCCCATGTCCCCATGCCTGGCCATCATGGTTCAGCTCCCCCAGGCATAAGCTGTTGGGGATGGAGCTGCTCCGGGCATGCAGTACCACTCCCAGCCCAGTCCTGGTCCAGTCCTGTGGGTGAGCCAGGAAACCCCTCTCCAGCAGGGCAGGTGATACTGCCTGCTCTTGGATGGCACCAGAATTGCGATATCCAGACCTGTTGCTTGCTGGGTGGTCTGCCTTGCGAGACTTGGGACTACAAGCTGTGGCTGGGCACAAGTAGTTCACCCTCCTGCTGTGCAAGGATGCTGAAGATTTGCTTTCTGTCTGGTTGCTGTCTGTTCAGCACAGAAGCAAAAGGAGATCCAGGCTCTTGGGGGTCTGTGAGCTTTGTAGCTAATCCAGTAAACTGTTTGAGTTGATCCCCGCTTGCAAGATCTGAGGAATGCAAAGGCTGGGACTGATCCTGTTGCTCAGCCTGTGGGCTCAGAGGCAGCATCTGTAGTGCTGATGTTCTTCTGGCCCGGAATAGGTCCCCCCTAATTGCTTGGGTGCACATTGATGGCTTGTCTGTGTGACAGGATGGCTGTTCTCCCCCGTCCCAGGTCGCTGGAGCAGACCGTCAGCAGGGGCCAGGGCAGAGTGCTGGAGGTAGCTGCATGCAGGCAGAGATGCTGGTGCAGCCTGCCCACTGATGCCAGATGTGCCGGCAGACCCACTCGTGGTGGCTGCAGGGGCATCAGGGGTCTTTTCGCTTTTGCGGCCTGTTTCGTTTAATGCTTCCATCTAATCCAAATCATAAATCCAAGTGTACTGCATCTAGACCACCCCAAGCAGGCTCCAGTCCTAGGCCTGTAGGATGTAAATATTTACATTCACTCCTGCAGCTCTGGGGTATCTGAAGAGCTGCGTGGCTTGGGGGGTCGATGGGGCCAGGGTATTGCTGCCGGAGGCACTGTCACCTCGGCGCCAGGGAAGTGGCTTGTGAAGGAACTAGCGCCCGTGGCCCCAGGGCAGCTGTGGGTGCAGGGTGCGGGGGCAAGCACTGCCACCATCCCCACAGGCACACCGCTGCCCGCTGCCTCCCGGGCCGCTCACCAGCTGCCCCACAGCTTCCCTCCGAGGAGGTGCCACCTCCAGGCTGGTGGGATGGGCCTGGCAGGGGCTCAGCCCTGCACCTTCTCTCATGGGACAGCCACCAAACACCTGTCTGCAGGACTAGCTTTCCATCCCCAGTTGCGCTGCTGAGCTTGGTCTGGTGCTGACCTGCTAGCCCTGTGGCGGTGAGGCAGGCCAGGGATGGCCACAGCTTCCCTCTGGTAATGGACGCGCTCTGCGTTAAACGGAGTTAATCAGGGGGTTGTGCGTGAAAAGTTTGCCATCTCCTGCGAAGGCCGCGAGGCCGGAGGAGCAGCTCAGACTGCCTGTTCCGCCGGGGCAGCGGGCAGAGACCTGCCTGGGCGCCCGGTGGCAGCAGGCTCTCAGCAGCACCACGAGGGATTGGTGCTGGCCATGGCCTGGGCACCTCTCTGGTGGCCCAGTGACCACAGGCGGGGAGGAGAAGGTGCCCTGGGCTGGCTGAGTGTGTAGGCAGAGCCAGGCTCTGCCTGTGCTGGGGCACTGGGGATGGGAACTAACTGGCAGAGCAGCTGAAGCAGAGCCCGACGTTACTTTCCCCATCCTTGCTGCACGCAGCTGTGCTTCTGCCCAGCCCATTGTGTATCCCTTGCTCTCTCCCATTCTGACAGCTGCTGCAAGGAATGTTTCTCGTTTCCATGACGAATGGTCATCCTCAGATCTCTTCCTTGGGCTGTCCCCTGCCAGCCTTGTCGGCTCGGGCTGCTCTTGAGGAGCCACAGTCACTGCTTACAAGCCTGGGCTCCTTATCGCAACGCTCCTGCTGCTCCTTAGGCAGAGCTGGGCCTCTTCGTGCTGATTTCTGTTTGGGCCTGCTGTGGCAGAGCACGCTGGGGGGGCAGCTGAATTCCTTTCACTGTTCAGTGCTGGAAAGTTTGCAGGAAGTGATGGAAGAGACAGAGCAGGAAGAGCAGCTCCAACTCTCCTGGGCTGGAGTGAGTCCTGGCGCCCAGCAGCTCCCGGGAAAGGTGCAGGTCTAACCCCCACTCTTCTGCCCCAAGCTCTGCCCCAAACGGACCTGGGGGCCTGCTTCTTGTTGCCAGAGGCTGCAAGGCGTCCTTAGTTCCCTCTCCCTGCTCTGCTGGGATGATCCCTGGCTCTGGGCAACAGGCAGGAGGTAGCCTGGGTGTGTGAGTCGCTCTGGGTCCCAGCAGAATGGGGTGTGGAGAGTGTGATGAAAGGCAGGATTGTGCCTGGGGGCACAGCAGAGGGTCCAGCCACCTGCGCTCTGGACCTACTTAGGCTTGTGGGGAACCGCAAGGCCTCTAACCTGTCAGCCTCCATTCGGCAGGGAAGGGCGGTCCTCCCCTTTGAGCTGCTTTGCATGTGGTAGCCGTTAACCATAGTCCCCCATATGTCAAGGGACATGGTTCGTGCTGCACCCGGGTGATTAGAGCTTTGCTGGGACTGCAGTTCCCCCTAGAGTGCCTGCTATTTCTATATGTGGCATTTGCTTCACATGCCGCCTTTCTGTTCTTTCTGCAGCCGCCAAGCTTAAAAGCACTGAGCCGCTCCCCAATGTCGGATGCCTGGGAGTGCAAGGCGCAGGACCCCTTTGCCAGCAGCGAGGAGCAGGACGAGGTGCCCCACCAGGTGAAGGTGACGGCCACGGACACGGGCGGCCAGTGCCAGTGCCCGGAGGAGGAGCCTGATGGGGCTCCCCAGAAGCGGACGAGCACCCAGAACGGGATGCAGGACAGTGGGGGTGGGGGCACGGGGGTGAAGAAGAAACGGAAGAAAAAGGATCTGGGAGAGCAGGAAGGGGGAGAGAAAGCAGCTGTGGAGGTGAAACCAAAGAGGAGGAGAGAGCCTAAAGAACCAAAAGAGCCTAAAAAGGCTAAGGAGCCCAAGAAGCCGAAGGAGCCCAAGCAGAGGGAGGTGGTCAAGAAGCCCCGGAAACCTCGGGAACCCAAAGCCCCCAAGGAGCCTAAAGACAAGAAGAGTGGCTCTGAGCCTGCCCCCAGAGCAAGACCCAAGAAGAGCAGGTGGGTGGTGGTGTGACCTTGTCTCTGTGCCTGGTGTGAACGGGGCTGTGCGCTTGCAGGAGCTTTGGCCAAGAGAGCCAGACTGGGCTACCACCTTGCAGGGTGCGCAGGCTCCTCATGCTGAAGGCTGGATGTGCCAGCTGGGAGGCCAGGATGAGCTCTCTGGCCACACAGAGACAGGACGGGTGGGTGTCCTTTTGGGGATGAGGCCCTGTGAGACCCCAGATCCAGAAAAGGACCGAAGAGTGTTGGCCTCTCCTTGGCCTGACCTTTGTGCTAAGTGTTCTGGAGGGCAGAAGGACCCTAGAGAGGTGTCTCACCAGGACTGTGAGGTGCTCTGTGGCAGAGGGCTTGTCATACCTGTTTTGGGGCCCGGGCAGAAGGTATGGTATGTGAGTAGGATGAACCTGATCCTGGGTTCTCTGTGCAAGCAAGGGTCCCTGCATGCCCAGGGGCTGGCAGCCTGCATTCCCTCAGCTCATGTTCAGGAGGATGGTGAAGCACATATGGTCTCCTCTTCCTCTCCTGGGCAGCAGGACTCGTCCCTCCCTTGCAGCTGCGGAGCTGTGCTGGCAGCCAAAGCCAGCAGCGCAGGGAGGCCTAAGGACTCCCTTGTACTGCACAGCCCAATGCCACCGCCTCTGGGAATTCCTCATCCTTTTAATTAACAGGCTGATTGGCCAGAAGCTCTGATTTCTTAGCTCTGATTTCTTTTTCATTGGGAATGTGTGCAGATAGCAGAGCAGGTCTTGACAGCACCAGCGTCATCTGGTTTACTGTCGTGGACTGGCAAGAATAAGTGTTTTTGGAGAGTCTTGTACAAAGCAGGCCTATTGGTTGGAGCTGGGCCCTCCACATGTACTGTAAATAATCCATAGGTTGAATATATTTCTACCATAAACAGGATTAGTACAGGTGCCAACTGGGAATTTTTCAGCAAAACCTTTCTTTGTTAGAAAACACCAGTTTGGTAGAGCTTCTCAAGGGCACTTCCCTGGAAATGGTCACTAGAATGGGTGTCCCAGGGTCTGTGTAATCTGCCCACCTCCCTCCTGCCGTGGCTGCCTGTGGGACATGTGCAGGGTGAGGACTGAGCCCCGGGTCTTCCACAACCCTGCTCCTTCAGAGCTCGCTGACAGCCAGATCCTGGAGAGGCCAGGGCTGCGGAGCCGGCACCAGGGCAGCTGTTCGTGACATTGGCGTGGGCTGGTGGCGAACAGAAGAAGGTGTGGGGTGGCAAAGCTCCCATGCCAGGCTGGTGGGGAGCTCAGCAGGGCAAGAGCTGGGCACCGTGTCCCCAGCGGGTCCCTGAGCTGTACAGCACTGTCACTTCTGGTCTTCCTTGAGCCTGGGGCTCTGCACAAGAGGAAGCCAAGCCCCTGGTCCTTGTGGGCTGGTGAGCGGGAGAGATGGGGATGGACAGATCAAGCAGACAGTACCGGGAGAGTGAGGAAAGGGCTCCTCAAGGCCCCGAGGAGGGCTGCAGTGGAGGGGCTGGAGGTGCAGAGGGAAGGAGAAGGGCTGCAGGCAAGGAAGGGAAGGGTGGAGCCCATGTAAAGGCAGCACTGAGCACTGAGGAGGATCCTGGGATGAGGGATGCAGCTAGCAGCTTTTCCTAATGACACCTCTGCTGCACCAGTAAGAAACTACCATATGGGCAGAGGTCCACCCATGCGGTGGGACCTTTGGGACCAGACCAAAGCAGGGGAAACATGGGGAAAAGCAGACCGTGGAGGCTTGGGCTCCTGGAGGCACTCATGGCTCTTGTCCAGGAGCTTGTTGCCACCGTGGCAGGTCCCTTGGCTGTCAGCAGGGCCTTCACAGGGCGCTAAAAGCAGCCCATAACAGTGCGACCACCATGGTTAGTGGTGGGCAGGTCACTCTGCTAGGCATGGGGATTGTAGCGGGGTAACCCCAGCTGCAAAGCTGGAGAACCTGGTCCCTCCTGCAAAGGTATGGCAGGGTCTGGGGGTACCAGGAGGGGGGCTGAGGAGGGATCTGCTTGCTGTGCTGCGGGCCAGCGTGCAGAGCCCTGGTGAAGAGGTCACTTCATGCAAAAAAGACCAATTAATATAACTCCGTAACACATCATGCAGCCAGAAGAAACCGTGTGTGGAAGTCTGGGAGTGCTCCAAAGCTTTTTGCTTGCCTGATGCCCTGTCCCGGTGGAGCCTGAGCCTGTGGTGCTTCCTCCTGCTCACCTGCACCTTCCAGGAGGACCTCAGTCCACACTGGCTGCTTGGAAGGTCCAGGCCTTGGGTCCTTCTTGCAGCTTCCCCATCATCATAGCCCCTCTTTGAGCCTCTTCTTGAACTGTGTCTCAGCCTCTGGGTCAGCCACCAGCAAACCCACCCATGGGAGGAATGGCTGCTGGGTGGAGGCACACATGGGTGTCAAGATGGAAGCTCTGCAGGGAACAGGGCTGTGTGTCCCCCTGTGCCCACTGCCCGGGACAGAGACGGGGAGGTGGGTTGTGGGCCCCTGGAAGTGCTGGGAGGGAGAGGAGAGTGACAGGCAGGGTAAGCACTCTGCGGATGAAATGATTGCTGGGAGTTCTCTAAATGGCAGATAATGGTGGCATAATTTCTTCTAAATTATTTCTAATCATAGCCAACTACTGGTTCATGAATGAAGCAGTTGTTAATTGTGACTTACAAATCAATATCTTGGGAGTTACTGCTTGGGTGGAAGCAGTGCTCGTGGTGCATTTTCAGGGCCTCTAATTGAAGCATGAGTGCATGGCCTGAACAGCAGATTTTTAACTGCTTGGTTTTTGCCAGTCCCAGGTAAGCATGAAATGGGGGTAAAACCTCAACATGGCTTTGAAACTAACTGTTCCTCTGCCGCTGCGCAGGTCCGGGACGTGGAGGGGACAGGTGGCGGGGCTGTAAGTGAGGAAGGGGATGTTGCTCAGCCCAGGGACAGGCACCAGCTCTTTGAAATCTTTCCCTTAACAGTGTTCCTTGCAGAGTGTAAAGATGGACGGGCACGTTGGGAGCAGTCGTTTCTTACCCTGGTGCTTCCTCGGCACGTTCCCTTGCGCAGGCAGGTTGTGCTGGGTGCCATGGTGGGCCAGGTGGCCCTGACCCTAAGAGTGTGCCACAGGGCTGGGCAGCTCTTCGCACATGTTACGTCTGCAGGAAGGCGATGGGATTCGCTGGGGGCAGGGCCCAAATCCCCTCCGTGACTTGAGCACAGAGGACGGTTGCCTGGTGGGACAGAGGCTCCTGGAGGGCTCTTGGAGGTGGCAGTGACTGCCATGGTGGGCCATTGCACCGGTGGGAGTCTGGGACCTGCATCTTCTGCGTGTTCATGGCAATCATGGGACTTAACTCCCTCTGGCTGAAGGCACAGGCCAGCATCTGCTCAGCTGCTGTCTCGGGAGGGGACTCAGTGCTGTGGCTCAGGGAAGACAAACCATGAGCTGGAGCAGCTTCTGCCACAGTGCTGGTGTAAAGGTTTACCGGGGTCTGGCAGGGCTCTGCAGCACACATGGGAGGTGGCTGGCAGGATGTCCAGTGCTTCTCAGGCTGGGCTAGAAGGTTTGTCTCTGGGGTGTCAGGACACAGGTTGCCTCTGTAGCTGCTGAACCGTATTCCTGAATTCTGTCGGCATAGGATGTGTTTGTGAGTGCTCTGCTCGGAGCAGGCACCTTGTTGCCCTGGCCTGGGGTTGGCAGTGGGGAGATTCTCCTTGCATCTGGACATAGGTCCACGTGTTGGTCTCCCAGCTGGGGCAGAGGCTGCTGTGCTCTGGTGCAGGACCTGCCTTTGCTGTGGAGACTTCATGGTCCAAGGAAGGGGTCTCCCTGCCTGGAGGGGAGAGGCTGGCCTGGTTCCTCCCAGCTCATTGCCGCACCTGAGCCACTACCCAGAGCGCCCTGACCTCACATATCCGGGCTCCCCATGCTGAGGGAGCAGTGAGGGCTGGCCATGGGCTGAACCCCAACTCCTACAGCCCCTGTGAGGCTGTCCCCCTGGCTGGTGGGAGACCCCAGCCCCTTTCTGCCCCACACCAGGCTGGGGCAGATGGATCCTTTCATCCCAGTGTGCTGGAATTGGATGGAGAAACACTTGATGGTGATTAATGAGCACCGCTGACTGGGGATCCCCGATGCTAGGCCAGGCCCCAGGAGCCTTGAGCTGCCTCTTGATGATCCAGTGGGAGCAGAGCCCTGTGTGAGTGCCTGCTGGCTCTCCCCTGGGATCCCTAGGACAAGATCTAACTGTCAGTCTGTCTTGGCAGCAAGGACACCCCTGTGGAGAGGAAGAAGAAAGGGAAGAGGAAAAATGAGATACCAGTGGACAGTTTGGATTTGGATCAGGATCTCCTGAGCCCATCCGTGCAGAGCCCAGAGGAATCTGCGGAGTCGGCCGACAGCCAGGTATGTCTGAAGCCCTCGGCTGACTCTGAGTGGAAGAGCTGGGCTCTGGGGCGCAGCCATCAGAAAGGACTTTCAGCAGTGAGCTGAGCTGCAGGGCTCCCCTCTGGGGCCAGGCTCTACTAGCCACAGTGCTTGAAGTCAGCTGGTGGCCCTGGGTTGGGTGCACACTGCTGCCATGGGTACTGCATGTCCCTCAGCCTTGAGTTTGCCTCTCCTCCATGGCTCCTGGCAGCTCCCCTTTCCCGGCACAGTGCAGGGAGTCAGGTCAGCCACACAGGGCTGGGGAGCTGCACCTATCTCTGCAGGTCTTGGGGGCTGATGGGGCTGTGTGGGTCAGGCGTTGATGGAGACCTCATCACCACGGTGATGGTTTTACATCCAAGGGCTGCCTGTTCTCTCCCACCACCTCCATCCCACGGGGGCAGGAGGTGGGCTGAAGATCAGGCAGCCGTGGGGCTTTCTTCCACTCAAGCAAGGAGGAGGTCTGTCCATCTCCCCCATGATTTCCTTTTTCATCCCATACGCAGAAACGCCGATCAGGACGGCAAGTGAAGAGGAGGAAGTACAACGAGGACCTGGATTTCAAGGTGGTGGATGATGACGGCGAGACAATAGCCGTGCTGGGAGCTGGGCGAACCTCTGCGCTTTCTGCCTCTACTCTGGCATGGCAGGCAGAGGTAGGGCTGGATGTGGGACTGGGGTGATGGGGCCTCCTGCCTCCTGCAGGGTGTCCAAAGGGTGTCAGTGCTGAGGTTCAAGGAAATGGGCGATCCCAGCACAAGGATGGGGTGAGAGTATGCCTGTCTGGGAGGGTGCAGGCTGGCTTTGCAGGGACTGTGAGTGCAGAAGAGGATCAGCAAGAGGCATGCAGCTCCAACTGTCCCCCTTCTGTTTGGAGACTAAGGCCTCAGGAACATGTCATGTAGCTGGACATGTCCTTGAAGGCATGACGCACCCATCACCCATGCCCACCTTTGGCTCTTGTCTCTGTAGCTTCTGTCCATGAGGTTAGTTAATTATTATGGCTCTGCCAGCTGAGGGCTTTGTAGGTGCTAGGTCATCGTTTTCTGCCCACATTGCTCCTCTCCATCAGTGCCTTGGAGTGTAGAGATGCCCAGCCTGCCAGCCAAGCTGATGTACCGGGCAGCATGGTAGGGATCTGGACAACATGGCAGGGACCAGCCGGTGTCACTGCAGTTTGGGCCTTGCTGCCCTGCCTCCTCTGCCCGCTGGTTCAGCGCTGGCTCCTGGTGGGTGCTGGCAGCTTCTTCCTGCTGGTCTGTGTGTTGGATCCTGCACCTCATTCCCCCTCTCTGGTCACTAACAAAGCTGCCAGATATTAATAACGATCACTAATTGTTCTCATAGTGTTGTGTCCCTCTCTAGTCCCCTCTTCCCAGAGCTTTGATGTGGGTATTAGTCAGCTCTGTTATTAAGCCAGTAAATAAGACCTGGCCTGATGCTCCCTGCCTCGCCCGGAGGGCTGCTGGGAGGTGCTGCCCGTGCTGCTTCAGCTGCTGCCCAGGGCCGTGTCCCAGATGGGCTCTTGGCAGCGATCTCTCCAAGTGAGATTTTCAAAACAGCAGGTGGGAGTGGGTTGCTTTTGGCATGTGTCCATGCCGCCACCCTGCTCTCCTCTTAGTCCTGGACTTCCACCTCAATTTTTCCTGCTTCAGATGAATTATTAAGACTGGTGTCTGACAGCAGCAAGGCTCTCTGCTGAGTGACTGCTCTGGGCTCCTGCCAGCAGGCTTGGTTGGGTCTGGCCATGGCCGCTCCCAGGGTTGGGACTGACCCAGCAGGGCAAGATGAGAATGCTCAGAGCTGCTCTCCCCATGGCCTGGACTTGCAGCTTTCCCCCCTGGATCCTAGCCATGTTCCTCAGCAGCTCTCTGGGGTGGTGCAGGACTCCTCCGGCAGCCTGCAGGCTGCCGGTGATGAGCCACAGACCTGTGTAAGCTGTCTGGGCTGCAGGTCAGCATGGGAGCTCCCAGCCATGGGGCACTGGAGGTGGCTGCGATGGCAGCACTGTGCCCCAGACCGTGTTCACACAAACCCTTTGTGGCCAGGGTCAAGCTGGAGCCCAGCAGTGCCAGGGTGGATGCCCGGGCGTGGGGAAACGAGCACTGCACAGTGGCTGCAGCAGGAGCATCTCTGCATGCTCCCCTTGGTCATGTCACCTTCATGTGGGACAGAGCTCCCCAAATAGGGCAGAAATCCCCCTCTGGGCCACAGGACTGCAGCTGAGGGGCCCAGACAGAGCTGATGTTACCCTGCTCGGTGTGTTGCGGTGCTGGGGTCCAGCATCCTGTCCCGCACTGCAGTGGGGATGCTGAGGCAGCAGGTCAGCTGAGCACTGGGGCACGGAGGGGTTGCTGCAGTCCCGGGCACCACCTTGGCTTTCCCAGACCCTTTGGGATGAGTGGGATGCCCTGGTTGTCCATCCCTCCCAGCCTGCCCCATGCCTTTCTTGGAGGGGTCTTTCTATTCTGCAAAGGGACATCTCAGGGCTGCTTTGCCTTGAACCAGACTCTGCCTCCGTCTGAAGGAGATTAACAGAGTCCTCCTCCTTTCTGCTCTGCACTTTGCTCTTCTTCCTGCTGCCATACCATCTCCCAGCCGGGGCAGAACTGGTATTTGTAATGCTCAATCAAGCTCCACATTTCTGTTGTCTGTCCTCTCCCCTTAATCTTTGCGTGCCTCTCCTGCTACAGTGCAGACAGGCACAAGCCTGGCTCTCCTGTCCCTTGGCGTTCGGTGGGGCTGGCAGGAAGGAGGTGGCACTTCGAGCATTCCGGGAAGGGCTGCACGGACAGCGGTGAGGCTGAGGTGCTGTTGCCCATGTCCTGTGGCGATGGGCAGGCAACAGCAATGGAGGATGCCAGTGACAGGGCCTGACAGCCCAGCTCCCTGCTCTGCTGGGGCCCTTGGGGCCATGCAGCACTATAGGGTTGTATAAATGCCAAGGCAAATCAGAGATCTGTCATGGAGAGTGGCTGGGAGCAGGAGATGTGCATGTTTTGGCATATTTCTTTCCTTGAGTCTCAGGGCAGAAGTGCTCAAGATCCCTCATCTTTTCTGGGAGACTTGCCACCCTTTCTGGCTGCCCTGGTCTAGCTGGAAGGACCCGCACAGTTAAACACAACAGTGCTGTGGTCTTGCTGGCCTGGGGAGCACAGGCAGAGAGCGAGTGTAGCTGGGCTGGCAGCACCTGCACCCTTGCAGCCAGCAAGGGTTCCCCAAGGGCAGCTCTCCCAGCTCCCACTGTGCTGGCTCTGCCTGCCCGGCTGGTGGGCTGGGAGAGGAGCAAGCAGCCATTCTGTGCTGGGAGGGTGCCAGAGGCCAAGCCACTTGATGAGACAGAAAAACAGCGCTGTGCTCTCCTGTCCCTAGGAGCCTCCCGAGGATGATGCCAATATAATTGAGAAGATCCTTGCCTCCAGGATGGTGCAGAAGGAGGTGAGCAGCAAAGATGTCAGTGGGGTTGGAGGTCCCTGGGCAGAGGAGAGATGGGACCTGGCTGCCCTGTGCAGCAGGAACATGAGACGTAGCAGCAGTCAGTGCTGCAGTGCCATTCCTTGCATTCACTCTTCATATGGGATATGCCCAGACTGGCACTTTTCTGGGTTGGGGATCAATGTGGTGCATCTCCTGCCCTGGGCACCAGAAAGCCTCTGGAGAGGAGTCAAGCCTGGGCTGATGCCCAGGAGGTGTTTGAGTCCCCCAAGCTTGAGGGTGGTCTGACACCATGTTCCCCAGGGCCACTGAGCCTCCAGGGCAGGCAGCACACTGAGTGCCTGGCCATCCTTGCTTTTCGTGGGGCTTAGCCTGCCTGGAGCCTGTGGCTAAGCAAGGGATGCCTGTCTGCACCCATGCCACAGACAATGCCCTCCAGTTTCTGCACAGGCTCTGACTGTTGCTAACTCTCTTTCCCTTGGTTTCAGGCTCATCCTGGAGGCCTGGCATTTGAGATGGAGGAGTTCTACGTCAAGTACAGGAACTTGTACGTGTGGTGTTGTGGTGCTCTGTGCTGTAGCAGTGGGTCCTGTGCATGTAGGAGCGAGGGCTGTGCATTCCCACCTCCATCCCATCCCCAGCTGCAGCCCCAGCATCCCTGTCTCACTGCCCCTGTCCCCTGAGCCAGCCCTGGCAGTGGGAAGCAGGAAAGCCACTGCAGCCGCAGTGCTCAGTCTTGGCCTGGACCTGAGCCACAGCTTCCTCCAGTTTGGGGTTTCACATGGCAAGGCATAGGCTGGGTGTTCTCTGGGTCTCTGGGAGATCCCTGCTGGTCTGCATGGTGGATGGGGTCAGGCCCAAAGGCCTCTTTGGTCATGTTTTGTTGATGTCTTTTTTTCTCTGCAGCTCATATCTCCACTGTAAGTGGGCAACTCTGGAGGAGCTGGAGAAGGACCCCAGGATCTCCCAGAAGATAAAGCGCTTCCGGAACAAGCAGGCTCAGATGAAGCATATTTTTACAGAGGTGAGAGCTGAGTGTGGCAAGCAGCTGTGCCCAAGCCCCGCACATCTGGGCCTCATGCGGAGGCTGAGCATGCCAAGAGCTGAGCACTGCCTCTGGCATCTCCCTGCCCAGGCAAGACCAGCTCCGGGGCCAAAATTCAGGGCTGGGAGAGGGCAGGCAGGGCTCACTGTGCAGGTGTGCCTGCCCTGCCTGAGCTCTGCGGTAGCTCAGTGGTCCCACTGTGCTGCCCAGAGCCCTGCCTGTGCCCCCCTGCTGACACTGTGGCAATGCCCAGGCAGCAGCACGGCACCTTGCGCTTCCAGCCTGATTTGGACCGGGACACAGCACAAGAGGGTGAGCAGGTGGGGATGCTGGAGCTAAGGGGCCATGACAGTGACCTGAACATCCGTGGTGTCACTGGCAGAGGTATGGGCAGGGTGACAAATGTCACTTGCCAGGCACTGCCAACCCTGGAAACATTGCTCAGTGGGAGGGAGGGCAGTATACAGTGCTGGAGGTGCTTTCATGGTGGAGCAGAGATGCTATGGGAGAGAGGGAGCTATAAATACTTGGGCTTAGGGTAGCTCTTGCCTGCATTGCTCTATAAGCAGATTAATCTTGTTTAATATGAAAGGTATTCTATAATTTCTCTTGCTGCTCCAGAGATAGTTATTGGATCTCCTCAAACTGCCCCGTACAAGTGTAAATCAGGCCAGTAGGCTATGAAGATTTCTCCATGGATGTAGTTGGAAAGCTGGGGGTGTGTGTCAAGTTTCTCACTCCTGAGTCTGTTTGGGGTCTTTCCCAGAATGCAAAGAAAAAGCATGTGTTGGAATGCACTGTACCACTATCAATTTAGCAAGGAGCAAACACTCTTTCCTGTGACTAACTGGGGCTTGGGGAGCTGTGAACATAGAAGCCTGTTTTTTCTCCTTCCCAAGGCCTAGACAATGTGTCTTTCCGAGGACCACTGCTAGTCTAAAGCCCACTCCTCCCCAGGTGTTCCTGGCAGGTGGATGAGCCCTTGCCTCATGAGTGGGGAGAGAGAGAGGCAGAGAATAAGGTGTCATTCTTTACAGAAGAATGGAGGTCACTGAGTGCGATGTGTGGCTCTGTGCTGTGGCAGTCACAGCTCTGGATGCTGCACGTAAGCTGGAGCATACAGCTCAGGGCTTTGTACCTTGGGGCCAGATGGGCTGGAGAGGACTTTCCTGCCTCCCAGCAAGGGCAGCGTGGAGCCTGTGGCTGCTCTAAAGCAAGAGCTTTGCCTTCTGCAGGGCTCCTGCGTCCTCCCTGCCCAGAGACAGATGTCACATACCTGCGTCCAGGGCACTTGGTGTGCTGCGCACAGCTAGCAGCATCCTGGGGACAGATGTCCCACAGCTGTTTACTCATGCCCGCCATCTGTTTAACCGTGGAATCACCTTGAACTTACCTTCTTTTTACTCTTTGGTGTCACAGCCTGATGAGGATTTGTTCAACCCGGACTACGTGGAGGTAGATCGAATTCTGGAGGTGGCTCACACGAAGGACCCTGACACTGGGGAGGTGAGTGGCTGCACCGCTTGCTTGTTCCAGGGAGGGAAGCTTGGCAGGAGGCCCAGACCCAGGATGTGCATCGTGTGTCATCTCTGAGTGCCCTGAGGCCTTCCCAGCCTTGCGCAGCCTGAGCCCTGTCCCTGGGGACCCCTTGGCACAGGTGTAAATGGAGGGCTGCTGACCGTCCCTGTGGCTCACTCTCAGTCACAGTCTGCGCCCGCATGCTGGGGCTGAGTGACTGTGAGCCCTGCAAAGTTTCTGAGCCTGTCTCTCTGCGCCACAGGAGGTGACTCACTACCTGGTGAAGTGGTGCTCACTGCCCTATGAGGAGAGCACCTGGGAGCTGGAGGAGGATGTCGACCCAGGGAAGATTAAAGAGTTTGAAGCCCTCCAGATCCCTCCAGAAATCAAGCACATGGTAACGTACCCAGAGGTAACGTACCCGGCTGGCAGCTCACTGCCCTGGGCAGGCAGGGACTGTCTGTGTCTTGCCAAGGTCCAGCAGTGCTGACCTTCTTGTCCCTGGTGGTTCAGTGCACACCCCATGTCAGCCCCTCCAGATGGGTTAGTTAGCAGGATCCAAGGGTGGGATCTGGAGGCCAAGACCTTGCTGTGAATCAGCTGTCAATGACTGCTCTGAAGTGTTGTCCTGATGCGCAGTCCCAGAGTGGGGTCTGGCCTCTGTGAGTGTTAGCCTCTTCCTCTTCATGGATCTTGCTCCTGCTCTCTCCTCCTAGGAGCGCCCAGCGTCTGAGTCCTGGCAAAAACTGGAGAAGTCCCGGGAGTATAAGAACAGCAACCAGCTGCGAGAGTATCAGCTGGAGGGAATGAACTGGCTGCTCTTTAACTGGTATAACAGGTGAGGAGGGGCTGGAGCCCTCCACTCCCACGAGGAGTCCTGCTGGCAGTGGGGCCTTGGTGTGTGCAGTCATGGGAGCAGCAGAGCTGACAAACAAGGGCCTGACAGAGCAGCCACTGAGACCTTCCAGTGCTGGAGCTGGCAGGCGGCTGCCAGAAAAATTGTGTTTGATTTAGCTTTGCAACTGAGTCTTCAGGAACGTTTATCTCTGGTAAATGCTGATGAGTGTTGGAGATAGTAGGGCTTGGCTATGGTTCTAAGATACACCTGATTTTTTATATTGGTCAGGCTACTAGTGACCCATTCCTGTGGCAGGAGTGCAGGAATATGCATGTTCTCAGCTGCAGCAGGCCATCAGATGCATCTTTCACTGTTTAGTGTGCACCCGAAGGACAGCATCTTTCGCACTAACTTTGAGTCCATCATCTTGCAAGAAATTGGATGCTCTGGCTTACCTAGACTGGTTTGGGCCACTATACCAATGTCCCCCCATGCTCCCCGCTGCAGGGTCAGAGAGGTGTGGGTGGAGGTGATGTGCTTGACATCCCATCGAGGAGTTGGCGACAGGGTGGTTCCTGTCCTGAGAGCCTCTTTCACCTGCCTCTGTCCATCTCTGCAGGAAGAACTGCATCCTGGCTGACGAGATGGGGCTGGGGAAGACAATCCAGTCAATCACCTTCCTCTCAGAAATATTCCTGATGGGCATCCATGGCCCCTTTCTCATCATTGCACCTCTCTCCACCATCACCAACTGGGAGAGGGAGTTCCGCACCTGGACGGAGATGAATGCCATCGTGTACCACGGCAGCCAGATCAGCCGGCAGATGATCCAGCAGTACGAGATGGTGTACAGGGACACACAGGTGACTGATGCACACAACACTCCCAGGATGCATCCCCCAGCCCTGGCTTCCTTTACTTGGGAAGCACTGAGCTGCATGTGGAGCTTGTGGTTCCTCGAGTGGGAAAGGTGGTCTTTTAAGACCGCTTTGCTGGCATGGGCTCAGGGTGCGCTGTATGTGAGTGAAGAACAGGCCCAACTCATGCAGGAAGGGGAAAATGCAGCAGTGGCCTAGCCGCATTTCTTGTCCAGGCCTGTTTGCCCTGAAGCAGTGTCTGGTTTGGAGAGATGCAGCCTGTGGCCAGCGAGGAGTCTTGCAGGAACCTGCCCGCTGCTTGAGAGAGATGAATCTGGGGAAGTCCCAGCTAGGACCCAGATGCTAACACTGATATGTTGACAGGATGTCTGACAGTGTCCTGCTCCCCTGCAGGAGTCAAGCACTGCATATGATTTATGTCTCTGTAGGGTAACCCTCTCCCTGGGATCTTCAAGTTCCAGGTGGTTATCACCACCTTTGAGATGATCCTTGCCGACTGCCCAGAGCTGAAGAAGATCCAGTGGCGCTGCGTGGTCATTGATGAGGCACATCGCCTGAAGAACAGGAACTGCAAACTCCTGGAGGGGCTGAAGCTCATGGCCCTGGTGAGCATGTCCTGCCCGGGTTCACGTGAGAGCAGGATGGGCCGGGGATGGCCATGCCTAGCAGTCAGATGCCGCTGCCAGCTGCTCAGGCCCAGTGCCAGAGCTGAGAGCTCCCTGTCAGAGGGAGAACTATCCAGGACCCATCAGGTCGCTGAAACAGTGCCAGTGACGGGGGGCCCTTTGATGCACTGGTGCCCTGCAGCCATCACAAACTCCTTTTTGCTGAAGTGGAATATTAACCCACAGCAGGCCAAGTCCCCCCATGCCTTCCCATCTGTGTGCACTCCATGGCAGAGCACTGCCTAGCCTTGCAGTGCAGCTTAGGCTGCTGCAGCACATGGAAGCAGTTGCTGACCAGCCGTGCACAGCATCCTCTGGCCATGGTGTGCCTTGTATCCTGCAGTGAGCAGGGCTGCAGTATTCAAGCTGGTTTCTTACTGCTCTGCAAACATGGCACCAGTCCGTGGCCAGGGATGGGGGTACAGGACTGTGCATGGTGAAAAAGGGATCAGTGAGTTGCTCTGAGAAATTAATTTGGATGTCCAGCTCCTTTCCAGCCCTGGGAAAGGCACCACTGCTATTTGCTGGACCGAGGGCTGCCAGGATCTTCTAGCTTCCGTCACACTCGCCTGTAGCTGGGCCAGGCCTCTGAAAAGTATTAGGCTTATGTCTCCAGTTCCCAAAGACCCTGCTGTTTTCCCGTGACCTTGTGTCTTGTGCAGGTCCCTGCTGGTTGTGAGCAGCCTGGGGCAAAGCGGGATTGCTGTTGGCCCCCCTTCGTAACTATCACCTTCCTTTGTACAAGTCCTGTGGGAGCCTTCCACCTTACAATTGCCCTTCTTTCACAGCTGGTGACTCCTGGGGACCTTCCCTGCATTAGGTTGGGCAGAAGGATTGTCCTGAGCAGTGAGTGAGCGCCCAAGTCTCTGGCACTGCTGGGACAGAGCGGCTGGTGCGCCCAAGGAGGCAGCACCCAGTGGTGCCTGAAGCCAGAGCCCGTGGTGTCAACGCATGGAAGGGAGTGTGTTCTCCTTGAGGGGTCATCTGCTCTTCACACCCCCACGTCTTGGGGGGTTGTCTGGACCCCTGTCTCCTTTTGTTGCATATGTACCTACATGGTGAACCTCTAATAAAATCTCCTCCTTGTTCCCAATGCACACTTGACACAGTCATGTGTGCCCCTGCTGATTTTGGAGCACCCTACTCACGCTGGCCCTAGCAGCAGGTCCCTGATGTCCCTTGGTATCACATGGCTCTGGGCCATGTTCCCTCTTGTTCTTCCTGAGCCCTTAAGAGGGATGTCCTGCCCCCAGGTGCATGGAGGCTTGGGCTCTGTCAGGGTCCCCATCTGGTGCCAGCACAGCCCTGCATGAGGGTCTTGTGCCAGGGCAGGGCTGAAGCCTGGGGGCAGTGTGGGATTCTCAGTTTTGGTTGTTGTTGCTGCACAGAGCTGGACTGGGACATGTCCAGGGGAGCGTCCTGGGAGCCACAAGACAGCGTTGCGTGGCAGTGGCTCAGTCAGGGCTGGCACCATGGGCCGGGGAGCCTTTTATGGAGTGTGTGTGCCCCCAGGCCACCCAGAGTGCTCCTGAGGATGGAAGACAAGGGGCATTGTGCTCTTGGGACCCCTTGGACCCAGCCAGTGGGTCTGAGCCCTCAACCTGTTTTCTGTGTATACCCAGGAGCACAAGGTGCTGCTGACAGGGACCCCCCTGCAGAACTCTGTGGAGGAGCTCTTCAGCCTCCTGAATTTCCTGGAGCCTCAGCAGTTCCCCTCAGAGACAGCCTTCCTGGAGGAGTTTGGAGACCTGAAGACAGAGGAGCAGGTACCTAGAAGAGTGATGCTGGTGACTGTTAGCACAGGTCACTGGGACACATGGTCACCAAGTTAGGCACACACTCAGACATGTGCTTCATGGAAGTGAATAGGACTCCTCGTGCTGGGAGAAGCAAAGTTGTGACAGGGTCCCCAATGTTGCTGTGGAGAAGGCAGACCAGCCTGTGCCAAGGCAGTGGTCTGCTCCCTGCCTAGCTCCCTACTGCCCCTTGCATGCCTGGGCAACACAACTTACCCAGCTTTCCCACCTGGTCTGTCCCTGAGACCCAACAAGAGTGCAGGGGGAGTGATATCAGTAAGTCCACGTCTGTTGCCCTTGTCAGGTTCCCCTGGGGAGCTGTCCTCCAAAGTTCCTCTTGAGCATGGGTAGTGGAAAGCAGCTCACTCCCCTGGGCTGTCTTGCTGCCATTTGAATGTCTGGCTTTAAGTGGAGATTGCACAAAGATTGTTATTCTGAGGGAGGAGGCACGGGCACATAGAGCAACCATCATCTCAGCTGCTATCAAGGCTCTCAGCTCTCCTCCTGCAGCAGACACATTGACCCAAGGCTGCTAGCAGCAGAAGCATGTGGAGATCATGGCTCAGGGCTGGTCACTCACAGGCCTGCCCCAAGGAAGCCGGATCCTGGCTGTCAGCAGAGCAGCTGCTTCAGGGTCATTTGTAGTGGGTTTCCAGCCTGGGGAGAATCTAGCATTGCAGACCCTTCCACTGTTGTCACCATGTGCTTGCCACGTAGGGAGGGCAGTAAATCTCTGCAATTGCTCTGGCAGGTGAAGAAGCTGCAGTCCATCCTAAAGCCCATGATGCTGCGACGGCTGAAGGATGATGTAGAGAAGAATCTGGCACCCAAGCAGGAGACCATCATTGAGGTGGAGTTGACCAATATCCAGAAGAAATACTACCGGGCCATCCTGGAGAAGAACTTCTCCTTCCTCTCCAAGGGTGCCAACCAGCACAATATGCCCAACCTCATCAACACTATGATGGAGCTGCGGAAGTGCTGCAATCACCCGTATCTCATCAACGGTGAGGGCTGTGCACAGGAGCAGGGGGGCAGGGAAGAATATTACTGCAACTTTTACTGGTCACTACCTGCAGAGCTCACCCAGCTTGGGAGCCAGCTCAGGACCTCATGCCATCTGCTGCTGGTGGGGTTGTGCATCCAGGCCCAGCACAGGATGCAGTGATTTGCTTTGTTGCCTGCATGGGCAGCCCAGCTCCCCACAAGTGCTGCTTACTGTTGGGCACCTCAGGGTTTTGTGGGGCTCACTGTTTGGGGGTGTTCTGGTGTGGGACCCTCTCCAACATCCCAGTCTGGCTTGTTCTGCCAAGAGCTGGTGCAAACCCTGAAGAAGGAGTCACAGGAGTGAAGGGGCTTCTGGAGGTCTCTAGCCAGCTTCCCTAGATCTGATCAACTGCATGGGTTCTGGTCCTCGCATGGTGGCTTGCTGTTGCCCTGGATGGGAGGCTTTGGGCAGCTGCTCTGCCAGCCTTGCCAAGAGCTCATGTCCCTTCTCACCTGGCAGGGGCAGAGGAGAAAATCCTGGAAGACTTCCGTAAAACACACAGCCCAGAGGCGCCAGACTTCCAGCTGCAGGCAATGATCCAGGCGGCTGGGAAGCTGGTGCTTATTGATAAGCTGCTCCCCAAGCTGATCGCCGGTGGGCACAAGGTGCTCATCTTCTCCCAGATGGTGCGCTGCCTCGACATCCTGGAAGACTATCTCATTCAGAGGCGGTTAGTACAGGCTTCGGCATTCACCACAGCTCCTCCACATCATCTCCATCCTGCACTGTAGATACAGAGTGGAAACAGCCCAGGGTGGGGATTTGGCCGTTCTGTGGCCGCATACCAAAGGATCCGAGTTACAGGCTACTGCTGGTGGATGCAGAGACCCCAAAGCTAGGTAGCTCTGACCTGTCCATTCTGCTTTGCCCAGGGCTAGTCCTAGGAGTGACCAAATGGAAATAGGCCCTTCCCTTGGTCCTGGTTCCCATGACCCCCGTATCTATGCACTGAGCGTGGGTTCATGATGATTTTGCTATCATAAGAGGAATGACTTTTGGGATCAACCACAGTGCACACAGGCTGACGGGGCCTGAGCCTCTCCACCTGTGCACAGGTCCTTCCAGTAAGTCCTGGCTGCCTGCGTGCCCACACACAGCCCGGGGGAAGGAGCAAGAAGGGGTTTGTAAGCTGCAGCCAGTTCAGGCCCTGCTGTGACCCTGCTCTCGCCTTTTCCCCTCTTGGAGCAGGTACACCTATGAGCGCATTGATGGGCGGGTGCGCGGGAACCTGCGCCAAGCTGCCATTGACCGCTTCTGCAAGCCCGACTCGGATCGCTTTGTCTTTCTCCTGTGCACACGGGCAGGAGGGCTGGGCATCAATCTGACCGCTGCCGACACCTGCATCATCTTTGATTCAGACTGGAACCCACAGAATGACCTCCAGGTAACGGGGCTGGGCCGGGACAGGCTGCCAGGAGGTCCTGCAGCATGGCTTCTGTCACTCATGCCAGCCGGGGAGGGAAGGGCACCGGCACCTGGCTGTACTGGGCATGGGGTGCCGTGCTGGGAGAGCAGTGCAGGCAGAGGGGACATGTCATGGGGGAGATCACGGTGTGGCTCTAAAAGCACGAGTGGGCTGCAGACCAGGCAATACTTTGTCCATGCCTGTTGTCAGAGAGGGTGAAGTGTTGGGTGCCCCCATCTGCAGAGAGCCAAGGCTCCAGCCTGAGACCCGTGTCCTTGTCCGGGGCTGCAGGGATCTCTTGATTCCTGCTCCACAACTGCACAGGCCTGATTCTAACCAGCACCTGCTGGCAGAGCCCTGCCAGGTCAGCCACAGGCACTAGCTGAGGGTGCTCTGGTGGGTGGGAGCTGACTGTGGTTGAGGTGGGTGAGTAGTGGGTGCTGGTGCGGGGTGCCACAAGCCACATGGTCCCTGTCTTGCTGGGTTCACTGTGCTTGATACTGTGCCCTCTGCACTCCCAGGCTCAAGCTCGCTGCCACCGAATTGGGCAGAGCAAGGCAGTGAAAGTCTATCGCCTCATCACCAGGAACTCCTACGAGCGGGAGATGTTCGACAAGGCCAGCCTGAAGCTCGGTCTGGATAAGGCTGTGCTGCAGGACATCAACCGCAAGGGCAGCACCAACGGGGTAGGTTGGCTGTTAGAGAGGGGCTAGGCAGGAGGCGCTGCGGGAGAGCTTTCCTTCCTCTGCAAGTTACCGCCAGGTCAGAGCAGAGACCTGTGCAGGCTTCTGGGGAGGGAGGGCCTGGTCCCACACACTTGCATTGCTGCTGTTTGTCCTGGCAGACTGTCCCTGCACTACCATGGATTTGGAGGACACATGCTGTGTCTGAGTGACATGGACTGAAATTCCTGACAGTTCCTCAGCCAGCATTTTGAAGTGACCTGTTTGCTGTAGCAGCGGGAGGTCTGGGTTAGCTTGGGGCACCTCTGACCTCCCTCTTGGGGCAGAGGGAAGAGTCTTCTGCTGTGCAGTGCTCAGGGCAGCTGGCCAGGTTAGTGATGCCCCCGTGTTTTGGGCAGGTTCAGCAGCTCTCAAAGATGGAGGTGGAGGACCTGCTGCGGAAGGGTGCCTACGGTGCGCTCATGGACGAGGAGGACGAAGGATCGAAGTTCTGCGAGGAAGACATTGATCAGATCCTCCAGCGCAGGACACAGACCATCACGATCCAGTCCGAGGGGAAGGGCTCTACCTTCGCCAAGGTGTGCTGTGCTCCACCGGGAGGGAAGGGGTACTCCTCCTGGGGTAGTGAGGGAGCGCTCAGGGCGGTAATGGTGGTCTGACCTCTCACCTGTGTGTTGAGACATGTCCACATGGCGGCCAAACTCTCCTGCCTGTCCCGCTGTGCTCAGGAGTGAGCCCTTGCTGGCGCATGGCAGCAGCGTGGTCTCCTCTCACTGAGGAGGAGGCCACCACCTGCTTGGGCAGGTGATGCGAGGCTTCCTGGGAGGGTTCAGCTTGCCAGCTTCCACTTTCCTTTGAAGACAGCTCAGGCAGGTGAGAAGGCAGAGCAGGGGCTGTCCTCCAGGTGCCAGGCAGTGCCAGGGTGTGCTCTCACTGGGCCGGCGGTGTGGATGGATGCAGAGCTGCTCTGGTGTCCCAGTCCACCCCACTGTGGGGTGGAGGGCTTGCTCTTCTGATGGGCTGAGGACTCCTTGCCGTGGCAGCAGGCCATGGAGAGAGCTAGACCCTCTGCCCAGGGCTGTTGTGGGCAGGGTCAGGCCTCTCCTTAAGGAGGATGGGTGAGAACCAGTCCTGAGCTGGGCTGATCTTCTGCTCACGGGCTGAGCTTAGTTGATCCGGAGTCTGTCACCTCCCCTGCCCTTCTGGACACTGGTGCTGCCTTTGTGTGGTGCTTTGCTGAGCAGAAACGCAGGTGGAGACCTGGGCTGCCAGTGGTGTGGGAAGGAGTTGTGATACCTTCAGCACAGCCCTCCTGCAGTGCAGCCCATCTTTGTCTCCAGCCTCACTCTGCTGCTGCTGCGGGACCTGGCTCTGCAAGGAGACCCTCAGGGTGGTGGCAGGAACCATGTGCTGGCCTGCACACTGCCCGAAGCTGGGTGCTGCTGTGCCCTGGGAAGCTGTGCACCATGGGCCCTGACATCCCCACAGGAGACAGCCCGAGGAGCCAGCTCTGAGCCACACTTATGGCTGGTGTCCGCTGCGGGCACCAAGGGTGATCTGTCCCTCCTCCTTTTCTGGGTGGCACAGCGCAGGCTCTGTTTCCGTTAGGCAGGACTGCAGAAGAGAGGGGGTTAGCTCCTTTAAGCAAAGAAAGAGCCCTCTGGCATCTGTCAACATGGGGTGTAATACCCCATGGCGGTGAGACTGTGTGCTGCAGACAGATGTGTTGGGTATCTCTGTATGGGGGAAGGCACATCTGGATGGTGGGTTGCACCCTGTTCACTCCTCTTCTTTCACTCCCAGGCCAGCTTCGTAGCATCAGGAAACAGAACTGACATTTCATTAGATGATCCCAACTTCTGGCAAAAGTGGGCCAAGATAGCAGAGCTCGATACAGATGCCAAGAATGAGAAGGTAGGATCCAGCTCGTGGCCTGTGTGTCCCACAACTGATCTGACGTGTGTGGCGTGGTCTCCAGGCAGGAGCTGTGTGCTTCTGCTGGGCTCATGAAGGGGTGTGTGTAGGACATCAGGGATTACTGCCCATGAGACTGACCCATGAATGCTGGCTAAAGCCCCAATTACTTTAGCCACGTGTTGGACTGTGTCTACCTGGTATTTCAGGGTGCTCAGTCTGTGCTCCCAGCTACTCCCAGGCCTGGTTAAGGGGTGACAGTTGGGGCTGTCAGCATGTGAGGGGAAGAGAGGATGAAATAGCCAGCACAATGGCATGCCTGTGAACCCAGCAGACTGGTGTGACGGCCTGTGGGTGAGCTGGAGCTGTGCCAGAGTTCCCCACTGTGCAGGCAGGCATGAGTGCCTCCCGCTGCCAGCCAGGTTGGGTGCTGGAAGCCTGGGCAACTAGGGCTAGCGCTCCGGTGTAGAGCAGTACCAGGTTGGTTCTGTGCTGCCCTCCACGTGCCAGCTCTGGTCTCCCAGCTCCCTGGCTGTCTCACCAAGCCCAGAGACCTTCATTAGCTTGAGGCACGCCAGGGCCAAGCTGCCATGTGCCCTGGCAGGGCACAAAGGGACCCAAGTGCCAGCTCTTGCTGTGGCTGGGGATTGGTGGGGTGAGCAAGGCTCTTTCCATGCTCAGGGGAAGCTGCATAACCATTCACCAGCCCAAATCCAAGTCCACATGAGCCCTGGCACGCTGGGCAGAAGGGAACATTTGGCCTGGCAGCTCTGGAGGAGGTCTGGCGAGCTGACACAAGTTTGTATACTCCAGCCCTTTGAGCCCTGGAGCTCATAGTGGTGGGCATATTCATTTCACTGCAGCCCCCCGGCTCCCACCACCCCAGGTCTCGATAGCTAAGGAGGTGGTGTTTGTTGTGGTGAAGCTTGGCAGGGCGCCCCAGCTCTCCTGGCAGTGGGCAGAGAGGAAGCCCTGCTGTGTGCGACTGTGTCCGCTGGCTCAGGCTCCCTCTCCTCTCCCCGGATGGCCCTCCAGGCCCTTTGCAGGGCCGCAGGCCTGGGCCTGTTTAGGGAGCCTTCAACCCAGCAGCAAGTCCAGCCATTTAGTGACCTAGAAGCAAAGTGGACTTGCAATTAGTTGAGGCTGGTGGAGAGCAGTTAACATCAGAGCAGGCAGGTCCCTGGAATCGTTCGTGCGTCACATGGTCCTGTTTAATGCCAAGGTAATAACCATAATAACTGTAATAACCATGCTTCTTTGTTGTGATTTATTCATAATGTTTAATGTGTGGGTTAGAGCAGCAGCATGAGAGGATTTTGAGGAGCTGCAGTGGCATGACAGTGCTCAGACGCTGCTGGTCAAGAAGCTTGCGTTTGGCACACTGACACCCTCATGTCCCAGCCTCTCACCAGTTTCATGAATATGAGGGCACCCCTGGAACTGGGGACCCTTGCTGAGCAAGCACTGGGCTGTGGTGCTGTAGTGGGAGCAGTGCACTGGCTGAGCTGGAGCAAGCAGTGGGTGCTGGCTAGAAGGTAGCATGTCTTTGCAGAAGAAATATCTCTTTCTGGTGAACACGCCAGTACTGTGAGGCCTGTGAGGTGTCGTGCTGCTTCTCCACCTCGTTTGTGCTCACAAATGAAGGCAGATTGCAGGGAGGTTGGCTGTGGCACTGGGTTTGTTGGAGCATCGCTGTGTGTGGATGCTTGGTCTGGTTTGGGTCTCAGAGCTCTGCCTTAGGTTAGAGCAGGCTGAGGAAGGGGTTGTCAGGGCTCAGTGCCTCAGGGGATGGACACAGCCCTGCATGATGTCCTCAAATGCTCCCTCTTGCTCAACTTCTCATCTTCTCTGAGCAGGAGGGTGCAAGCGAGGTCATATGGGCCAGCTGGATTTGGCCCTGACAATGCAAGGGGTGCCTTGAGAAGAGCTCTGGCTTGGGCCAACTCCTCCAGTACTTCCCCCTGCTCTTACAGTATCAAATGCTCTCTTGTGTTGCCTGTTGGGTATTTTCCATATCCAACTGAATACTAGCCACGTTCACCCAAGCCTGTGGGGTTGTTCGAAGACCGGGTAGGTCAGGCTCAATATCCAGGCATTGCTTTAGAAACAAATCTCTCTAAAAGCTGAACATGAGTAAGGATGAAGGGAGCTGCCCAAGGCTTCTCCTGGCCTGATGGAGCAAGTGGGGACAGGTTTGGATTGTGCCACTCCTCCTCCATCAGTGTTTGCAGCCCTGCTGTCCTGCCTTCAGGGATGGGAACAAGGAGTAAAGCCAAGTGGATCTGGCAGGCCTGTCACCATGTCCAGGTGAGGGGGTTATGGACTGTAAATGGATGGTCCCAGCGTCTTGCCTCTTGCCCTCACTGGCAAATTTGCTCCTTCCCAGCAGCGGCTGTGGGCAAACATGGCAGCTGGAGCTCTGGCGAGCCTGTGCTTGGCTTCTCCTGGCCTGGTAACAGAGTTGCTGGATGTTCCCCACGTGCTTCTGGGGAGCATCTCCCCGGGGCAGCGTCTTGTTCTCAGCCCCTGCCTGCTCTGCCCACTAAAGGAGCTCTCTGGCTGAGTGCTGAGATGGAGCTGGCTGGTGACTCTGCCTGTCGGGAGGCAGGAGTGACAGGTTGGGTTCCCATCTCTGCTGGCCCTGCTGAGTCCCTGGGCTTGGCTGCAACCTGGGGCCTCTCCTCCCAGCTCCTCCATCGAGCACAGAGCACTGCAGCTGGCTTCAGTGAAGTCCCAGGGCCTGCTGAAATTCTAGCTAAGGCAGCAGCACCATAGAGATGGTGTTAGATTGCTATCTAACAAGAGGGAGGCCCTGCATTGCTCACTGCTTTAGCAGGGAGAATGGGAGAGGGTGTGTGTGTCCCACGTGCTTGAAATCCAGGCAGATTTAGATAACATGGATTCATTTGGCAGGGTGGGGGGAAGGAGAGGAGGCAGGTACATGCTACTTAACTTCATATTGCTCCCTCCTGCACCTTCTTGGAAGCTGCCTTTCTCTTCCAGCCCACCTATCCGCCTTGACACAGAAATTACACCACCTGCAGCACAGTGCTTGGCACAGGCAGTGCTGGGAGGGCCAGGAGTATGATTCAGAGCTGAATCAGCTGCTCGGTTATCAGAAGTTTGAACCCAGAGGGCCTGATTTTCAGCCTACCATCATTCAGACTGAATTTTGTGCTGGCCAGGAATTGTCTTGTGTGTGTGGGCAGAGCTGCACCCAGGTAATTTGGAGCAAGTATCCCAGTTGGAAGGCAATGGCTAGCCACAGGGCTGGCAAGCTAGGAACCAGAGGCATGAGCAGAGCAGGGTGGCAGTGTGGAGAAGATGTACTGTGCCCTGATGGAAGGCAGGTGTTTCTGCCCATACCTGAGAGCGTTCTCCTCTCTATCCCTCATAGGAGAGCCTGGTCATCGACAGGCCCAGGGTGCGGAAGCAAACAAAACACTACAACTCCTTCGAGGAGGATGAGCTGATGGAGTTCTCGGAGCTGGACAGTGACTCAGACGAGCGACCCACACGCTCGCGGCGCTTCAATGAGAAGACACGGCGGTACCTGCGGGCTGAGTGCTTCCGTGTGGAGAAGAACCTGCTCATATTCGGGTGAGTCTCACCCCCTCGCAGAGAGCAGGAGCAAAGCCTTCAGCTGCCCCAGCACATGGGCCATTGGCTGCCCCAGCCACTTTCTGTCCATTCTGCTTGCAGTGTCCCCTCCTTCCAGCAGTGACCTCCCTGGTGGGACCTGGGCTCTAAGTGAATGTTTGGGATGGAAGGAGAGTTAGAGGGGCAAAGTATGTCTGAAAGCTTCCAGCTCCTGCCTCTGCCCTGTTCAGTCCTAGGCAAACCTCTCCACCTCTCTGCACATCCATAATGTGGGGGCAGAACACCTCTATGCAGGGGAGCTGGCAGGGCCATGCCCCTGAGCGAGCTCCTGGAGAGAGGTGCCAGCGAGGTCTCTAGTTGCACAAGTGCTTACTCTGTCTGTGTTCCTGCTGTTCCAGCTGGGGACGCTGGAAAGATATCCTGACCCACGGGCGGTTCAAGTGGCACCTGAATGAGAAGGACATGGAGATGATTTGTCGGGCCTTGCTGGTCTATTGCGTCAAACACTACAAGGGGGATGAGAAGATTAAGAGTTTTATCTGGGATCTCATCACACCAACAAAGGATGGCCAGAACCAGGCTCTGCAGAATCACTCAGGTATTGCGTGTTCTCTCTGCCATTGCACCTGTACCCATTACTGCTGTGCCAGCCTATGAGGCCAAGGCTGCAGCAGTCAAAGCAGACCTGACTGAAACAGCCTGCAAGCAGTTGTGCTTGAGCACTGCGACTCTCTCTGCACAGAGAAAGTGGCTGCCATGGGACTGACCTCTGCACTGACCCTCAGGGTCAGCGGCAGGGGCTGGCTGGGTGGGGGAGGCTGTTTCCTGGCTCCCAGTGCCATGGCTGGTGCAGAGAGTGCCTGATGGTTGGAGCAGAGATGCCGTCCTACTCTCAAGTGGGTGCTGCTAAGTTTCTCTGGCCTGTGGATACTGTCAGGGTTCCCCCACATGGGCAGGCACTGGACAGTGAGCCTGTGGGGCGCTGGTGACCATGTGAACACATTGGGTGTGATATGTGCGAGGGTGCTCATTCCACTCAGAGCATAGGCATGCCTGGCTGTTCCTCAGGCATCATTGTGCGGGGACCTTACCTGTGCCTGTTGGCAGTCCCGGCCCTAACACCAACAGCTGAGACCACCGATCACGGCACTCGCAGTTGCACCGGGGAAGCTGGTGGTGCAGTCTGTGCAGCCATCTCACCCCAGGTCACCAGCTTGTGTCTCCTCTCATCATGGTTCTTGTCCCAGACACACTGGGCAGTGCCTGCCCTAATGGGTGGAGGTGCAGTGTTGGTTTGTCCCAAGACCTCTGCAATGCAGAATCCTACCCAGGTGATGCTGCCTTCTCTCACTCCGTCTGGCAGGACCCTTTATCTCAGGTTTGGCTGTGACCTCCATGTTCAGAGGATTTGTATGCTTGTTTTCCAGTGTGTGTGAGGTCCACATACCACACCACATTTCCAATTTGTAATTGCACCTGCATTCTCTTGGGTGGAGGTTTCCAGTGTATCCTCAGGTTCAGACAGGGGCCACGCAGAGCCTTCCCCAGCCCTGCTTTCCTCCTGTCTCTGACTCTGCCTGGGCACCTGCAGATTCACCCTCTGCCTGCAGTGAGGCATCTGCTCTCTGTAGGTATCCCTTGGGGCTGGAGGAGCACAGCAAGTAGAGCCCACCATGCAAACAGCATCGTGCAGCTGCAGTGGCTTTTGTCTTTAATGATATGAAGACAGATCTGGTGCTGGCTCCTTCGATCAGCTGGAGGGTTGTGGCCTGGGACATGTGGTCACTGCCTGTTCTGTGTCAGAGGACTCTGTGCTGACCTAGCAGCGCAGTGCCTGCGTCCTGCGGCTTTCAGGACAGGTGAGTTTGGCTGGGAGGGCAGGCTGGGGGAGGCCACGGCGCTCCCTTGGGGTGGTCAGAGCCCCACGGCTGTGTGCTGCTTGTTCTGCACTTGTGATCTGTGGCACAAGGTGAGTAGCGAGCCTGCTTTTAGCATCAGGGAGCCAGACTGAAACCTGGGACTCCTGTTTTGAGGTGGTAGAGCACAGGGAAGGCTGTACTGGAGTGGTGTTGCTGAGTCCCAGGAGCATGCTGCATGTAACTTGGTGCTTAAAACCCGACATCAGTGTTTCCTTCTGTCTGGAAATCTCGACTGGCTTTACAGTGTGACATCCGAGCACATGGCCTTCAATGGCTTCTTTAAGTTACTCCAATCACCTCCTACAATGTGAGCCATTCTGGCACTGCTGCCTCCTGCCCTTGCCACACAACCTTGCCTCTCTGGACTCGAGAGCCCTGTGGGTAGCAGAGCAAGAGTAAGAAATAAATTGGCCAATATGAATGGGATTGATTTAGATGATGCCAAGTGATGAACAAGACACAGTTTCAGTGGAGGGTTAGGAATGCTTTAGTGCAAGAGCAGAACTAAAATTGGATATTTAGCAGAGGAAAGCAACCAGGAGCTTCTCCATCAGCTTTTCAGAATGGCATGTTCCTCCTGTGAAAACTTCATGTTGTCTTGGCCAAAGGAACAACAAAACCATCTAGCCTAACCTCAGGAGCTGGAGGAGAGCAGAACCCTCCAGTGCGGAGCAGACACACAGTAGGTGCTGCTGTGGCTCGCCAAGGAGCCTGAAGTACTGCTCATGTTTGCAGAGAGCTGACCAGGCAAGATGTGCTCTGGGCCTCCCTGATGTGCAGAAAGCAAGAGCAACCTCCAGCCCTTGCTAGTGCATCCTGGGGCTGTTCCTTCTGAATCCTGTATCTACGTGGCTATGAGGGGTGAGCACAGCATGCAGGCAGCCCAGCTCAGAGCTGTGCTCTGATCCAGCCCCATCCTGCCTTCTGTGCTGGAAGAGGCCAAGCTGCGGAGGAAGCAGCATTTGCCCAGAGTTCATCAGGCCAATTCGGTGCTGGGGACAGGAGCCCTGGTGCCTACTGCAGGCCTCCAGCAGCCTCCTGGGCTGGACCCTTTGTCCTGTTGTGGAACTGCAAACTTGATGCAGGTGTTAAGGACACAGCGATGCTCTCTCCTCTTTCCTGGTATTGCAAGACCAGATGGATGGCATCAGTCTGTTGAGGCGCACTTCTTTCCCCTTCACATACATAGGCAGTAGAGGACATCTGCAGGACCCTGCCTCAGAAGCAGTTGCTCAGGGAGACAGCTCATCCCTCTTGGAAGACTCCAAACAATAGTGACCCCACCAGGAGTTGTTTCCACGTTCTGTTGTGAACTCACATCTTATTTCAAGGTTGAAAGTGTGCTTAATTTTCAGCTCCAGCCACTGGATCTCATTTTATCTTTGTCAACCAGATGAGACTGTGTTCCTTTTCCCTTCGTTATCTTTGCCAAGTATAAATGCCCCCTGCAGTGATCTGGTTCCCACGCAGCCCTCCTCCTGATGCACAGAATAGGAAACAAGCCTTACAGATCACATCATCAGGATCGTCTGCTGGTTCTTTGATCATTTGGGGGCCACCTGTTTGAACTCTTGTCCCGAATCACTGTCTTGTCCCTGTAGGGAGAACTTCAGAGCTAGGTGTAGTGTCCAAGTAAGGCTGTAAGAGCCGTGCCCAGGACCAAGGTCCCTTCCATGCTTCTATGTGATATTTTTATACATCAAGGGGCCATGTTATCCTTTGGGCTCAGCATTGCACTGAGAACTCACAGCAATTCAGTTTCTGCGGCAATTCCCAAATTTCTCTTGGAGATCTCCCATGTTCTGCGTTTATCCTGTGCACTTCCGTCACCTTGGCTCAATGACCTGCAGCCAGGAGCTTTGCATGCCCTCCTCCAGTTCCCTGGCTCTGCTGCCCTGCCTGGGCACCGCAGCACCAGAGATGCCTCTCATGGTGCCCGACCTGGACCATGGTGCTCATGATGCTCACTGGCTGCCACTTGCTGTTACAGGCTTGTCGGCACCGGTGCCCAGAGGCAGGAAGGGGAAGAAGACGAAGAACCAGATGCTGCTTCCCGAGATAAAGAACGCAGACTGGCTTGCCACCTGCAACCCCGAGGTCGTCCTGCATGACGACAGCTACAAGAAGCACCTCAAACAGCACTGCAACAAGTGAGCGTGGGAGCCCATGCTTCTCATGGAGACCATGGGCTGAGGGCCTTTAGCATGGGGAGGGTGGGAGGGAACTACAAAGGGCACGCAGCCCATGCAGGATCACCATGCTCCGGCTAACAGGAGCTGTGTCCTGAGCAGCAAACCTCCGGCCGCAGGGCCCTGGCAGTTTGCAGGGCTGGGCACTGTGGTGTGACACAACGTGGCCGGTGCCTGTCCTGCTTTGAGAAGGTGGGTCCTTTCATGTGGGGAAACATGGTGTTGAGCAGGTTTCCCTGGCCTTGCTGACCCTCAGAGCGTCCCCCTGCAAACACTCTGGCAAGGACCATTGGGCCAGGCCCTAGGCTGGCATCTGAGCACCTGCATGCTAGCGTGCATTCCTCTCTGCTGCCCCGGGACAGGGTTCTGCTGCGGGTGCGAATGCTCTACTACCTGAAGGCTGAAGTGCTGGGGGAGGCCGCGGACAAAGCCTTCGAGGGGACCCCGGCCAGGTAGGGACCTCACGGTGAACCCCTGCGATGCTTCTCGGGGAGGTGGCGGCAGCACTGGAGCACTGCCACAGCCATCCAGCCCAGCCACATCTCGGCTTACTGCAGCTCCAGGCGAGTCAGATCCTGCGGTCAAATCCCCAGGTCTTGCTCAGGCAAAACTTACATGGCAGCTCTGCCTGAGTAGTGACCGTGGCAGCCCTGTCGAGGCAGCTCTGAGGCTGCAGCGCCAACCTGGGGGGTGTTGAGGACACACGGGGACATCCTGCAGCCTGCAGGAAAATGTTTCCACGTGTTGCCTGGCAAATCGCCCTTTAATCCAAAGTGGGAGCCCACAGAGACTGTGCCCAGTTCCCAGGGCCAGGCATCAGTGCAGAGCATGCTCCATATCTGTGGCCTGCAGTCCCTTCCCAACATTGAGGACAAGGGGACCAACAGGCTCTGTTAATGCCACTGAGCCTGCAGCCTGCTGGCTCCTGACCTTCCTGCAAAGACACGGCTCTCGGTGCTTCAGAGAGAGGTGTGATATGTTGAGCTTAATTTCCTAGAGCAGGGGCTGCTGCCTTCCCCAGCACAGCTCCATCAGAACGAGTCTATGTGGAGGGGACATTGCAGCCCACCCCACCAGATGTGCTAATCTTTTGGGGCTGGTGGTTTCCCCTAGGAGATCTGTTCAGATCAAATAGGGTCTCCAGTCCTCTGGTGTTGCTTGAGTGGGAGGGGAGAAAGAGGATGGGAAAGGCAGTGGGTTGTGCTGGAGCCAAGGCTCCAGCTCTCTGACCCAGGGAGACGTGCACGCCAAGCCGTGGCGGGGCCCCAGGCCAGCCTTGCATTCATTACCTGTCCCCAAGCCAGTGAGTGATGTGGCTCCTGTCTCCCCCTGCCTAGCAGTGCCCAGGTACGTTCCGGTGTCTGGTGAGGCTGGGAGAGGGGCATTCATACCTTGTCTGCCACAGGGAGCTGGATGTGCTGCTGCCAGACATTGACTATGTGGAGATCCCAGTGGACTGGTGGAACGCTGAAGCCGATAAATCCCTGCTCATTGGCGTCTTCAAGCACGGTGTGTACCCAGCTTGTCTGGTGGGTGTGGGTGTGTGAGGGGGACCCAGGTGGAGCACCTGGCCAGAGCTCCGGTACCTGGAGGGGACGTCACATCAGTGTGAGGGGGCAGAGCCGTGGTCATGTACCATAGCCGCACAGGGCCAAGGCAGCTCTCCCCAGGTGCAGCAGCTGTGGCACTGCCAGTTCATTCAGGTGGTGGGGTGGTGCCCAGGGTGGCCATGCCCGGTGTCATGGCAGACTCCTCTGGTTTGCCAGGAGCAGCGTGCAGTTGCCACATGAGGGTGAGGAGGAAGGCACAGAGCCTCTCCTGGCATCCCCAGTCGTGTCATGAAGTCACCCTGCAGCTCCCAGGAGTCACAGGGCTGTTTGCTCCCAGCTGCAACCTGCCACGGGTGCTGTGCACAGCTCTCTGGGCACTGCGCTGCCTACCAGGCAGGGCTGCCTGGTGGGATGGAAAGGCTGAGCTTTCTCTTTGCCTGCTGCCCAGGGCCTGCAGAGCAATTAGCACCTCTTGCGAGCGTGTTCTGAATTTCTGGGGGTGAGAACTGCTCTCACAGCAGCACATACAGAGGGTGAGAGCTGGGTGGGGAGCTGTCCGCAGAGCAGGAGGTTTGCCTGAACCAGGCTCAGGCATGGCTTTGTGCCGTCTTTCTCATTTTTGGCGGCCCATGGTGGTTGGCAGGTTACGAGAGGTACAATGCCATGCGAGCAGACCCCGCGCTGTGCTTTCTGGAGAAGGTGGGCATGCCGGATGAGAAGCTGCTCTCTGCGGAGCAGGGTGTCAGCGACGGGGCCCAGGACGCTACCGAAAGGTGGGCAGGGGATGGAGCCAAGCTCTCGGGGGCTGTCTGGCTCACTCCTGGGGGCCGTGTTACCAGTCGGGCAGTGCTGTGGGGTGAGCTGTGCGCAGGGAGGAGAAAGGAAGCAGACTGTGCATCTGAGCACAGCGGGTAGGGGGGAAGGCAGGGGGGAGCTGGCTCCCCACTACGAGGAAAGGGGATGGCATGAGCACCAATTCTCCTCTCCTTCCTACCAACGGCTGGCACAGCCAAGGGGGCTATTCTGCCACTACTGGGGACTAAGTCACTTTTTTACCCAGGGCCAGCATGGAAAAGGAAGAGAGCAGTGGAGAAAAGCTGGAGGGGCTGCCAAAGCAGGAGGTGAGTGGGATTCACAGAGATCAATGCATGTCTGCTGCTGCAAGGCCTGCTCTCCTGCCCTGTGCTGCAGGCTTGGCTTTGTCAGCTCTGCTGCAGGGCACAGGGGAATCAGTGCTGCCGGTGACCCTGCTCTGTGCTGGCTTTGCCGTGCCATGCATGGGCTCTGCCCCATGCCGTCTGCGTCATCTCGGCTCTGCTCCTGCCTCTGTGTGTTTCCTGCAGACCTGGGCAGCATCTGCCTCGGGAGCTGAGGGGGGTTGAGGGCTGGGGATGGCCAGGGGTGACGGTTCTCGCACTCGGTTTCAGGAGCCACGTGGAGTCCTGGCAAAGGAGTTGGGGGTGTCCCAAAAGAAATGGCCCTGGGGGAGAGAAAGAGCAGTAAACGAGGCAGCACGAGGCAGGGTTTGTTTGAGCAGTGGAGGCTGTTGCATTGCTACTATCCTGGGCAGTGGCACTACAGCCTGTGTCACTGAGGTGGACCTCCCCTCTAGGCCCAAGGTGGATAGCACTGGCCCTCTGAGCTGTCACCTCCCCTGTCCATGCTGCTCTGATCCCGTATGCTGACAGCAGCCATCGACTGCAGCCCGAGGGTACAAGACACACAGCCCTGCCCGTCCTGCCACCCTGTACCCTGCCAGAGCTGGGTGGGCTATGGGTATGGGGGGTTCTGTGCAGGGCTGGAGAGCCCTCTCTGACGGTTTTCTTCTGCAGGACATCATGGCTGCTGGGGTGGGCGAAGCCAGTGAGAAGCGGGATGAGCCAGCGGCAGGTGAGGCTGTATCTCCCGCAACAGGGCGCGTGCCAATGCAGAGGCGTGAGAGCCATGAGGGCTCTCCCAGGGGCTGTCATGGCACACTCAGATTCAGAGCGCTGAGGCAGGCGCTGCTGAGGGTGGGAGGGACACACTGCTGGGCTGGGGGGACGCGTTGCTCTGTGTTAGTGGGTGAGGTAGAGTAACCTGGGCAGGCTCCTGTCAGGAGCCCTCCTGTGCAGAGTCACATGTGACCCAGGGATGGGCCCTGTGGCAGGGCAGCCAGGATCCCGAAAAAGTGTTTCCACCCAAAGCCAGCCAGGGATGACTAGAAGCCATTAGCCTGCCCTTGTCCATACAGTTGCCTGCATGAGATGAGCATGCAGGGTCTCTGCAGTGGGCAGTGCTGGAGGCTGCCATGGGCTGGCTGGCCCTGCTGCTGAGCAGGTAGCTGCAGTCCTCTCCCATGCGTGGCGTGGCCCAGAGCCATCGTTCCTATCCTGACCTCTACCTCTGGGCTTTCTCTGAAGGAAGCTCAGACATGGTGGGCTTGTGAGCCAGCAGCTTTTGGGGTGCAGAGGCTCAGGGATGGTCACCTCAGCCCCCCACTCAAGACTGTGATCCCTGGTGTTCCCCATGAGAGGGGGAAGGCGAGAGGGAGCTCTTGGAGCCAGCCGGAGGGATGTGGGAACCTATGGCTTTGAGTGTGCATTAAATACTAATGTCCTTGCTGATGTTTGAAGCCCAGGATGGCTCCGACTCAGACAGATCCTGCTGGCCTGTCTCATCTGCCCTCACAGCCAGACTGCGGAGGCTCGTCACCGTCTACCAGCGCTGCAACCGCAAAGAGCTGCCTCCCCGTGCTGAGATGCTGGTGCCTGGTAACCATGGATACTGGCTGCAGGACGAGATGTTCAGGAGAGCCTCTGAGATGGACTCAGTGAACAAAGAAATGCAGAAAAGGTAATGCAGCAGAGGGTCCTTTCCAAAACTGATTTAGGCCAATTGAAATCCTTGCAACCCTGGATTTACCCAGGTAAATGTCACCACGGCTGTCCATGCAGCCAGCTCCCCATGTAACGGAGGCATGTGGGTCCTTGCTGGGCAGGGAGCGCTGCTCCCAGCTGTGAAGGAGCCTTGTGGCTCTGGCAGCCAGCCTGGCCAGGGAGCAGCCTCCGCTGTAGTTTGCGGGTAGCAGCTGGTGACACAGTGAAAGGAAGCGAGGGGACAGCTCTTCAGGGTCAATTCCAGCATCTGCTGGGCCAGGGATTGTCCCCCAGCCCCAGCAGAGTGGGTGCTGCTGAGCGGTGTTGTGCACTTGGCACACACCGTGGATGAGGGGTGATGGATGAGCGCTGTCACAGCCCATCTGTGTAGCCTTCCTGACCCTCATGGCTCTCACGCCTCTGCATTAGCCTCCTGCTCGTGGCCCCAGGAGCCCAATGGTGACATATCCTGCTTGTGGTATGCTCCCATTTCATTTGTGTCCCAGTAAGTGGAAGGAGGGTGGGACCATCCTGGCACCCTGAGTGGGTCTGTGTAAAAACAGGGGAGGGTGTGTGGCAGGGTGGTGCTGCCTCTGTGGTCAACAGTCCTCGGCGGCTTTGTCTCCTGTGAACCTGTCCCCATTGCAGGAACCCCTGTAACCGCTTGATATCTGTGCTGCCCTGTGCTCTCTGTTCGTGGCCTCCTTGCACGGAAGCTGCTCATGCTGGGACCAGAACATGTCTTAGTGGTGTTTATGTCTCCTCCCTGCTCCACAGGTGGACCAGGAGGGAGCAGGCAGATTTCTACCGCACTGTCTCCTCCTTTGGGGTTATCTATGACCAGGAGAAAAAGATCTTTGACTGGGCCCAGTTCCGAGCCATCTCTCGGCTGGAGAAGAAGACAGATGAGAGCCTGGAGAAGTACTTCTACAGCTTCGTGGCCATGTGCAAGAATGTCTGTGGTCTCCCACTGTGGAAAGAGGATGGTGAGTGGAAATTGCATGGCCTATGCAGGGGTAATGGTAGGTCCATGTAGCCATAGGTCAGAAATGGTCCCACTGCTCTTGTGGAGCAGGAGAGCAAGGGAGTAGTTTCAGGGACAGTTGGAGGCAGCAAGATGCCAGGCCAGCTGTGGGCTTGCAGAAGCCACTTGCATGTCTGGCTACCTTGTCACCACTGTGTACAGCCTCCCCAGCACAATGGGAAGGTAGGGCAGCCCTGTGGGCTCCAGCCCCTTCTCTCACAGGTCTCATGAAGCTCTCCCGTGAAATCACAACCAATTTCATCCAAGACGGCAACCGCTAGATGTGAGGGAGGAGAAGTAGAGAAGCAGTAGATCGCATCTCCTCCACACTGGAGCAGAGTGTTCTTTGGACAATCTGTATTGCTGCTTTCTTTCCGAGTATCTCTCTGCTGGCGCTGGGCAGAGTCTGCACCGTGCCCATGCTGTGGAGTAGCTGACTAGGGCTCTGCTACAGGGTAAAAGGAGTCTGAACCCACTGCAGGAGGCTTGGGAAGCCTGGCCAGTACACAGGGCATCCATTTTCTCAGAGTGCCCTGCAGAGTCCCAGTGCATTGGCACTGTGCGGGACATAGCAGATGAAAAGCTGCTTGTGGGCTATTTAAGCACAAAGCGATTTGCTTCTAACAGCAGCAGAAAGGATTTGTCTCAGACCTGTCAGGAGGTGTGGTCTCAGGTGCAGTTCCTTGGATGTGTGTGTTAATGCCTTAGGTAGGTGTTCGTCATCAAAAGAGCTGCACGAGTTGAGGGAATCCCTTCCCTGAGAACCTGTTGAAGGGCTACCAGAGGCACAAACCCCAAGGAGCTGCTCTGCCGTCAGGTCCAGGCAACTCCAGCACTGCTGGTGCTGATGGAGTAGAGCTCAGACAAGACTCTGAAATCCTCTGCAGCTGAGTGCTGCTGTTGGTCTGGGTGGTAAAGTCGAGGGAGTTTACTCCTGTGTGTCCATTTGGTGGCAAATGAATGGAAGATGATGAGAAAAAGAAGCCTCAACAGTGGCTACAAGCACTCCCCCCACCTCACCTGCAGTCTGAGCAAGAGTTAAAACTCACCTTGCTCATCACTGCCTCTGAGTAACTCTCATCAATCTGTATAATGGGACCTTGGCTTTTCTATCCCTGCTGTAGGTCCCCCAGACCCTGACATCTATGTGGAACCCATCACAGAGGAACGTGCTGCCAGAACCCTCTACCGTATCGAGCTTCTGCGAAAGGTGCGCGAGCAGGTGCTCAAGTGTCCGCAACTCCACGAGCGGCTTAAGCTGTGCCGGCCGAGCCTCTACCTGCCAGTGTGGTGGGAGTGTGGCAAACATGATCGGGACCTGCTGATCGGCACCGCCAAGCATGGCCTGAATCGCACGGACTACTACATCATGAATGACCCACAGCTGTCTTTTTTAGATGCATACAGGAACTATGCCCAGCATAAAAGAACAGGTCTCCCAGGCCCAGAAACCCTGTGCTGCCTTTACCAGACTAACTCCAAACTCTACAGTTCCCCTCTGTACAGCCAGGTGGACCGGACTTGCGAATCCCTGGAGAATGAAGCTGAGAGTCAGATCAAGCTAGACACCGCAGACAACACTATGTCCCAGGCTGGGGGCAGTCCGCCGGATGCAAACTGTGAAACATTCATGTCTAAAGTCCGGGACATCATTTCCAGTAACTATGATGAGAGCTCTCTGCCAGACTCATTGGTGTGCATGATGTATGATGAGAAGGCCTGTAACAGCGAGCAAAGCTCCCTTGCCCGAGACAGCCCGAGCTGCACAGATGTTGGAAGCAGTGTTGCTAAACTCTCTGAGGGCAAGCTAGAGGGGGACGAGGATCCATCCAGTTGTGATGCAGATGCCATGAGAGAGACTCCCTTCCTAGAGGGTTTGCAGGTGGGCTGTGACCAAATGGACATTCAAAACGAGGAAGCTGAGCCTTCACCTTCTACCCCTGAAAGCGGCCCTTCGCGGAGCGTCCCAGCAGAGCTCTGTGAAGCCTTGCAGCAGAAGGGAGACCTCACCAGCCCTGCGCCCGTGCTGCCTGAGCACGGTGCCATGGAAGGGGTCATAAGCATGGGGCTCTACAGTCCCAGTCTTCGTAACTATGAAATAAAGGTTCCTCCTGAGCAGAGGTTCATCAATCTGCTGCAGAAGAAAGGAATGGAGGCAAAGTCAGGGCCAAGTCAGAGCCACAGTGAGGAAGATGAAGATGAAGAAGAGGATGATGATAACTCTGAGGCAGCAGCAGATGTTGTGGAAGGTTTGAGTGGTCCCAGGACCAGGGCGAATGGTGACCCTGAAACTAGTGAACTGGGGGGTGAGGAGCAGAGCTCTGGCCTCCCCACACCCGAGGACACTTGCCCAGAAGACGTGAACGGCGAGAGAGAGTCCCTGGGGCTGGGGACCCCCGAAGGGCTGGGGGAGCCCGGACCAGAGGGCAGGGAGGACCGTGGCCTGGATGAGGAGAGCACCCTGCAGCACTCACCGGGCCAGGCTCAGAGCCAGACTTTCAGCCTACCTGCACCTCTGCTGGGGGACCCACGGGCAGAGCCCCCCCATGCTGGAAGGGAGGCCTGGGGCCGAGGGGCTGAGGGGCAGGCAGGCTACAGGGAGGCCCTGCACCCTGAGCCCCAGGGAGTGAAGCAAGAAGAGTGTGAGCACAGAGGTGAAGGGGAGAAAGCCAGCAGCAGCCAGAGTCAAGGTACGGTCCTGACAGCTCCCTCTGGTTGATGGTCACCTCCGGCTGGGGTGGGAGGGACCTTCTGTCCTCCCTGCAGAGCCGAAACCCTGGGGCTGCCAAGCCCCCAGAGCAGCCTCCCTTCTGCAGGAGCTGGTTTCCCTCTAGCTGGTGTGATTGGGGAACGAAGGGTTGGTGGCTGCGTTTGCCAGAAGGGCTGGCCAGAATGCCCCACCCTGAGCTCCAGCAGCTCTTCTACCATGAACATCCCATGGAATGCAGGACACCCTTCCCTTCCTGGCACTGGGCACTGCCTGGTGAGCAGCTCCTCCTGGAGAGGCATGTGCCTAGGAGGGGCATGGGGATGGTCAGGGATGGGGGCCACTGCAACACAAGCGCCCCAGATTCGGGGAGTGCTGGCCCTTCCTGAGCAGCGAGGGCCACCTGCCGTGTCCCGGGGCTGCTACATTTCTTGGTGACTGGTTGGGGAGTGGGACCTTTGTGGAGCCAGCTGGGTGCTGGGGTGGGAAGGTATGAGGAGTTGCTCCTGCCTCGAGAGGGTGAGAGAGGCAGGGTGG
>VZTL01015717.1:0-10058 GCA_013400535.1 Scopus umbretta
GTTTTTTGGGGTTTTTTTTTAATGTTGCAGGAAGTTACTGGGGAAACAGTTTAAAATGAAGGTGTTTCAGAGGTATATTTACAGATTTTTAAGCACTGCTGAAAGAGGTCAAAATTTGAACTGCTCAAGGAAAAATCTGTTGTGAAAACAACCCTAAGATAACCAAACTTGACCACATTTTTCCACTACATGTATTACTTAGTGAAGATGAATGTGGGCAGAGTCTGTTATTAATAGACTATCCAACAATATGGCAGTAAGCAACTGGAAGAACAAAAGCTGTAGATGCTTTTATAGATTTTTTTTCCCCAGAAACTTCACAATATGCTTCACTATTTAGAAGATTGCATAGTGATACATGGGTGGCAATACTGAATTTCTCAACATCAAAATATTTTGCAATAACTTACTGCACTGAAAACTTCAGAAAGGTAAGGATTTACCTGTTCAGTTTGCAAGACAGCATTGCAAAAATAAAAATCACTAGGCGGTAGCTTTTACTTTTTAAACTTATAAATGACTAAACTTAAATATCACCTTGATTAGCCTCACATGCTGTACAGTATCTCTTTGGCCTCACCTACACAAGAACATATGCAGTATCTGTTTCACATTCACTAGGCTCTCTTCCTGCTCTTAAGTGCAACACTTCTAATACATCATCAATAGCCACAGCTGTTTCCAGCATAGCTGTTTTCCATTTGAAACTGATGATAACAAAAAGAAGTTATCCCATGATATTGTCAGGAGAAAAATCTGAAGCCCACTTTTCCTTCAAAAGTACATCTGAAAGAATACCTAAAGGTAATCTTCATGAAGGATACAAACAATAGCTGATAAACACCATAAATGGCAAGAATCAAGGGGCTGTCACAGATAATTTGAACAATTGGTTTTGTCAAGAGTGATTTAACAGTTACACTATGAACAAAACAAAAAAAATAAAATCACCAAACACACTCTGCTGCATTCCTCCAAGCCAGAACAAAGAATCTGGCAATAAAAGTAGATAGTCCAAACTACTAGGATCAGTGCCCAGTTAACAAGTTCACGGCTAAAAATGCTTTGCCACTGAAAAAGAGAGGAAAAAAGAAAGAGACAGCTGATGGCTGAGAACAATGAGAATAAGCCCAGCAGAATACTGCAGACTTTGCATTGTATCCTAAAGCCAGATCAGACTGTTAGAATGTTAAGCTTGGTTCAAGAGTCTTTGTGAAAAATGAAGGTAGTAATTAACCAAAATTTGTACATCAAGAACAAACCACAGCTTAAAAAAAAACTGTAGAGCATTTATATAAGGTTTTGTGAAACTTGGGAGACAAGTTCAGAAAATTTGCTACTCTTCCAGGAAACAACAAGCGGCATAGTCAAAGATTTTCAAGTCTAGTAGGGTTTAGAATATCATGGAATCGTAGAATGATTTGGGTTGGAAGGGACCTTAAAGGTCATCTAGTTCAACCCCCCTGCCCTCAGCAGGACACCTTCCAACTGACCAGGTTGCTCAAAGTCCCATCCAACCTGGCCTTGAACACTTCCAGGGATGGGGGCATCCACAACTTCTCTGGGCAACCTGTTCCAGTGCCTCACCACCCTCATAGTGAAGCATTTCTTCCTTCTATCTAACCTAAATCTACTCTCTTCCAGTTTAAAAGCCATTACCCCTTGTCCTATCACTATATGCCCTTGTAAAAAGTCCCTCTCTAGCTTCCTTGTAAGCTCCCTTCAGGTACTGCAAGGCTGCTATAAGGTCTCCCTGGAGCCTTCTCTTCTCCAGGCTGAAAAACCCCAAACTCTCTTAGCCTGTCTTCACAGGAGAGGTGCTCCAGCCCTCTGATCATCTCCATGGCCCTCCTCTGGACCCACTCCAAGAGGTCCATGTCCTTCTTACATTGGGGGCCCCAGAGCAGAATATTCAAAGAATAAAGACATTTCAATCTCAATTTTTGCTATTTTATGTGCAAACAACGTTTGTTACAGCAAGAGTACCAAAGTCCCTTGTTCACCCTCCACAACAAATGAAGGCTCACAGTTGATCCCACAGAAGCAGTATCTAAAAACTTTTAACTCTAAAACTGAGCTTGCTCATTAGCTTTCTTGCAATCAGCCAGAAAGGCCATCAAATCAATCTTAAAGGCTGAAAAAAAATTTGCTTGGTTCTAGATAAAGTGACACTCCAGATATGCTACCTTGTCATTTAGATATGATTGCAAACTTAGTAATGATAAAACTCAGTTTTAAGAACAGGTGCCCAAAATTAATGAGCAATCCATACCTCACCTATGATTTCAGCTTTGTGAGTCAAAGAACCACAGCAGACCACTTTAGTAAGGCAAAGCCACATAATGCAACTTCGATTGAGTTGATCTTGGCCACTGCCTTACCTAAGTAGATGAAAAAGAGAACAAATCCCTCATTCTTAAATGAGGAATGCAAGATTATGTGCCTCTCTTTCCCAGATGCGTAGCACTGAGATAAAAATGCTGCTGAACCCAGCTTATATTGCATGGTAATGGGAAAAACTTAGAATGATTCCTTAATTTTCTATCAAATGCTCTGTGCTGTTGTTGTTTAAAGGTGTAACATTACAGGAATTTTAACAGATGTTTTGAAAGATTTTCCTTCAACTTGATTTGTCCTTCTGAATATACTGAGCAAAGAACAGCTTATTCCAACTTGACAGCATACCATTATAAAACAATGGTGGAGCATGTATTATCAATGACACATGCAAAGTGACCTAAGTACAAAGTCATACATTCTCCCAGCTTAGCTGCTGCCAAAAACGCGTGTCAGAAAAGCCTGAATTATCTGAAGCAATATGCACAGTAATTTCACTTTAGTCTTACTCTTTGTAATCACCTATTCAAAGACATATTCTTGTTAGGCACCTCAGCGATGCATCTCATTTGGTAGGCCAAGTTCTCCCCCTTCGATTCAGAGCACCATGGATGCTACTTCTACTAAACACATCACATATTAGCGTTTGCCACAAGAACTGTACCAGGCACCCTGCTCAGCTTCCTTTTAAAGAAGATAAACATAAAAATACTATTTCAGATTTCTTCAAGCTTCACCAGATGTCATACAGCAAGAGCACTAGTAACAGAAGCCTAGTCAAAAGAACCTGTCAAGCAACATCTAGTACATACAAATAATTTAAAATTAATGCTGCTTCTAAAGACAAAAAAGGTATTTCCAAAAATTTTCTGAAAGACAGTTTTCTAGAAAAATGCTACAAAGATTAGCACTGAGAACACGAAAGTGAAGAACTTTAAGATTCACTGACATTATCAAATAGATCACACACCTTTAGCGCAATGAGTCTATGAATCGATTTGAGTTGTTTTGAGTATTGCCTCAATTGTCCATTCTAATAATATTTTATTACTTTTTTTGGAGGGGAGGGGAGGAGGAAGGAAGCATGTGTTAAAGACAGGTTGTAGTTCCCCTGTGGTCATGAGACTTCTAAACCACAGTCATCAGTTATACAGAAAACAAAGTCATATACGAGAACATCAAATAGAGAGGAAAGAGATGACTGCTGCAAGTTGAAGCTAGAAGCAAGTTTCTCAACATGCAAGATTACTTCCAGTATTTCAGCTTTAAATAAAACGCTCTCACAGGGCATTTTAACCCAATCCAAGAACTTAAACAATAGTTCATTTCTGCTACATGGAAAAGTTGAAACATTTGCAATGTAGGTCTCATTATAGCACCAAATGTCTGTTATGTTTGAAAAAAATAGTTTAAGAATGCCTGCTTTTCCAGTTTTGCAATGAAACACCTGATATCCACTCGCTTTGGCTGTCTTCCCAGTTATCCCTGTTTTAGCATGTAACTATACTGATAGCTTTCCAAAATGCAATTTCTATTATTTCAGTTGTGAAATAAAGGCACCCATCTGAAGAAAAGGGGGAAACCATAGTCTAAAATAAAGACTAAATCTGTCTTCACATAAGCAACTCTGTTTAAGCTGCAAGTATTCTGCTTAATTCAGGAATGTTTATTCTATTCCTGCAAAAGGCTGTAGTGAATAAGGCCAGATGGCCAAGACAACACTGTCTCCTCCACTATATAGCTTCAGCTTACATTCAGGACTACAGCCAGCTGTGTTTGGGGGGTGGGCGGGGAAGGGAGAGGAGGGGAGCTATTAACCTCAGAAATGCAGACTTGGTTTAGGTTTTGTTAAAATTAATACATGATCTACAATATGTCACCATTATAACTTTACAATAGACCCTACAGGCCACTACTGATATAGATGCAAATACAAAGTCAGGGAAGGGTTAACAGATTAAAAGGAATCCACAGTTCAACACAGTATCTAAACTGAAATAATTTCTGCAGCTGAAGGAACAAAATTCCTTTATGCCATAGGGCAAATGTAAGAAATACTAACTTCAAAAACAATTATTAACCAAGTTTAAAAAAAAGAACAGCTTCTTGTACAAAGTCTTTCTGAAAAAAATGAAGTTTCATTTAATCTAGTCTGATGCATAGATTCAGTAGTTGGGAACCAACCCAGTGTAAGACCTCAATAACCCCAAGAGAAATAACTCCTCCTAGAGTGTGCCGCACCAGTGATTTTTCTTCCAGATGAGGAAATTATTAAAAACTATTGAAAGTTTCAGACAAAATATGAAACAAGGAAGCCACATAACCGAGCAATTGGGAGGGATTAATCTTGGCACTTTAACTGTACGGAAATCCTAGTGACGCATCTGTTGCCGGTAACAGAAAGGGGCTGCCATTTCATTCCTAGTTGAGGTTCTCTGCAGTCTCAAGCCTTGCAGCACATAACTATGAAAGGAAAAGATACATGCCTGAGCACGTCCCTTGTCCCAACACGAGAAGGGGGAGGGTTAATCACGTCCATCCGCCATTTTCTGAGCGGAGGAGGAAGACATGTTGGAACAAAAAAAAAAAAAAAAAAAAAAAACAAAGCAACAAAAGAAAGCAGCCATTTCCAGTACCGGTTCCAAACTCTCTTCCTCATCAAGAACACTGGCTCTTACTGAAAGAGTCTCACACTTTGTTCTAATCATGAAAAGAATTTCTCATAGCTCAGGAACTGCTGAAAATCTCACTTTCAAAACACAGTATAATGGATAAAAAGAGAGCTGGTGGGAAAGATACCGAACTAGTTGTAGAGCTTGGAATGGGGCATTTTTCCCCCAACAACCCAATCCCTCCCAGATAAAACTCTTTAATGGTGGCGTCCTGCCTCACACTAACATTAAAGAAAAGTTGCTGTACTGGCATACATGAGTGACTCCTACCGTATATGTGGGATGCCAACTCCTCCCTGCAGAATCTTGTATAGTTTGCTCTCATACAGCAGCTGGGGATGTCTAGCCTTCTGAGACTCCAACTTTACAGCAACTTCCTACAGTGAGAGGGAACAAGGAGTCAGAGCAGAGCGTCCACCAAGCACAGCCTTGCCACTGAGGTTTAAGGGGCACAGCACTTCAATAATCCCCACACACCCCTGCTGCAAATGCTCTGGGGTATGACTTTTTTTTAAGCTCTTGGTGCTCAGTGTCCTACATTTTGCTGCGTCTTCAAAAAAAATCCGTATCGTGATGATTTGTACATAAATATCCATCCCAGGGCATGAAATTGAGCTGGAAATGTAAGGTCTTCAGATCCATATAAGTAAGGAAGAACATACGTGGGTGTTTCTTCTTTACAGCTCAGAGCCGTGAGGGGGAGGAAGAAAAAAAAACCCACAAGAAAAAAGAGCTGAAGAAACAGGGGATCTTCTTTGTTTCTATTACTGATGACGAGAAGGAGATAAAGTGTTCCCCAGCTGAGAGGGGGACAGGTGACTGGCAGGAGGGATATGACTTTGGCCACTCATAAGAGACAAAGTATGTTTTCCCACAATGGTGGTCTCCTCTCCCTACCACTCACAAGAGACCTATGCAGTTGCTGGGTGGGGGAGACCACGACCGCACGGCTCAGCTGTCGGAAGGGGCAGTGCCGCTCCCCCGGCGATGAAGGCCCTCAGGCGGGGGAAGCCCCCCGGGGTACGCACCTTCACTCCCCCACCCCGGGGTGGGCGGCTTAGCCACCCTGGCGGGACGGGGCCGCCCGGTGCCTCGCAGGCAGCGACACCAGAGGCAAGGGGAGCAAAACCAGGCTTCAAGTCGGCCTCGGGAAGGTTATCGCTGGTCTCCGGGTCCCCCGAGGTGCGCAAGGGACCGCGCCGACAGGCCCAAGGAGGTGAGGGAGTGCGAGCCGCCCTTACCTCCCCGTTGGTGATGTTGATCGCCAAATAGATGTCCCCGAAGGAGCCCGACCCGATCTTCCGCACCAGCTTGTATTTGCCTCCGACAATGAACTCGGCCTTGGAGCCGCTGCTGCTCGCCATGGCGAGGGGCGGCTGAGGGGCCCTCCCGCCGCTGAGAGGTTCGGGGGGAGAAAGAGGGCTCTACCACCGCCCCGCAGAAGGGGAAAGGGGCAGGGGAGGGAAGAGAGGGGAAGGGAGGGGGACAGAACAAGGAAGGCTGGTCCCCGCTGCTCAGCTCCAGCCGGGCCCCTCCGGCGGGCGCCCCCCTCCGCGGCTCTGTCCCGCTCCCCGGCCGGGCGGCGCTCGGCTCTTGGCGCCCTCCAGAAAGACGAGGGGCGGCCACCGAGGTGCTGCGAGGGTAGGGAAGGGGAGGGGGGAAAGGGAAGGGAAACGCGAAGCCCGCTGGCTCCGCCGGGTCCCGGCCGCCGCCGGTCCCTCACTCGGCCGCCGCCGCCATCTTGTCTCTCAACTGCTGCTATCGCGGACACAAAATGCCCCCAGCCTGCGGCCGCCGCTTCTTCACCGCGCGGTGCACGCTGGGAACGGGGCGGGGCGACTACCGCGCATGCGCCAGGGAAAGCCCGCCTCCTTCCCGCGGGGCCGCGCGAGCGGGGAAGAGGGCGGGGAGGAGGCGGGAATGCGCCCTTTGCGCATGCGCACGCGCCGCCCGCCCTCAAAGCCAATGACCGGCGTAGCTCTTCGCCCGCCCCCGGACTAGAGACGGGGCGCGTGCTAGCTGCGCGCGTGCGCACCACTCGAACCCGAGCCCGGGCGGAAGAGGAAGGCGAGACGCATACGTGCCCTCACCCCTTTCTTAAAGGGGCAGGCGTCCCAGCCCCCGCCCGGCGGGCCTCGGCTGGTCCTGCCCCCGGTGCTGCCCCGCCCTGGGCTGGGGGCGGGGGGGGGGGGGGCTTCAGAGCCGCGAGGTTCCCGCTGAGCGTCCCGGGAGCCTGCTCTGCCCACCCACCCCCGCGTCCCTCCGGCGGTGGGGAGCTCCTCGCTCGCCTGGGCAGCCGGGCGTCCGCCCTGGCTGGCTGCGGGGTGGCCCTTGGCGCCCGGGAACAGGAGATAAGGCCGGGGCAGAGTCGGTGCCGTGACGCACGCTTCACGCCTCTTTGACGTGGGGTTGTGGCTGGCCTGCTGGCACTGGTTCAAGGTTCTTGCCAAATCCCAAACCCCATCTGCGTGCACGTTGATGGTCTGGGTTTGTGTATAAATGAATCCACAACAACTTGACTCCTCTCCTCCTGCGACACCACGGCCTTGCGGTGTCCAGAGGCCTGTGGGTTGTAGGGCTGAGCTGCGGGACCGGTGGCGCCTTCCCCGCTCCTGTGCACACACGACATCTGCTTCGTTACCCTTCCCTGCTCGGCCTGCCATATCTGATTTATCCCTCTGTCCTTCAGCCTCAGTCTGCTCGGGTTGCAGCGCACAGCACTGCAGATCCTGGACAGGCCACGCGCATTTCTGCCAGGAGTTTCTCAAGCCGGGTGAAGATTCAGGAGGAGCCTGAGGAGGCTGTGGCCCCCTCACAAGGACCATACAGTGGGCAGAGACATCTGTCATGGCCACATCTCTTGGCCCTGCAGCAGCCGCCTTCACATGGCGGTTAGACTCAGCTCCTCTCCTTCCCCAGATTGCTTTGACCCAGCAGGTCGTGCTCCAGGAGCTGTTTCTTGCTGCCTGCCAAAACTGAGATCTCCTCTGTTGCCCCCTCACTCAGCGCTGTGAGTTTTTCCTTTGCAGGAACACAAAACTGTGAATTCCCAGTGACTCATCATCATTCCCTGTCAGAGCGGTGTCTTCTGCTGTGCAAGCCTACATTTGGGAAATGATTCAGTCTGCAGGAGAAAGAAAGCTCCTACAGTAATGTAGCTCACGTATGTAGAAGGAAAGCCTGCTCAGGGGGTCTGCTTTTAAGGGGGGCAGTCAGAGAAACTGCTTTCCGGCTTTCCTGGTGCACCCTAAGCCCCGAGAATAATAAAAAGTTTGATTTTAAGACTGGTCTATGTACAGACTTTTTTAATAGCTAACTATTTGAGAGAAAAGTGACATTAAGAGGTCCAGGTTAGGACACTGCTATATCGGTAGGAAGTTGTTCATATAAAGGTAGAGGATTCCTCTTAACATAACAGCATCCACACGGTGATAGAGTCTTTTATTGCACTTACCATGTTGCTTTCTAGCTTGGTAAAGGCACTGTGGTACAAACACTTTCTGTCTGCACAAGTGCAAAAAAGTCCTGGCTTGTGTCCATCTGGCTGTTAGGCAGCGAGGGAAGTCTGTGATTTGCCTGTTTCTTCCTGTGGTGGACTCGGTCAGCTACAGGATGATTCCATAGTGAGAGACCAGGAGGAATGGAGAGGGAAGATTGACAGCCAGCAATTCCCTGAACTGCAAATATCAGCTCCAAGCTCCCCTTGTGTTTCAGGGAGCTTAGATCCAAGGTTTTAGTACAGGTCTCTCCGATCTCTAATAAAAATAAAACACAAAGGATTCAAAGCCAGCCCAAACTGTGCCAGGTGTACCAGAATGAAAACGATGCTCTGAGAGCAAGCTAGCCTCCAACTCATTCCCACCGGTTCTGTGAAGGAGCATGTGCGCAAGCAAGAGTATCTGCACACTTGTCACTCAAAGGGAATGTGGATCTTGTGCGGAGGAGCTCAGATATATCGCACACTAGTTAAGGGGGCTGGAGTTTCAAGGGCAAATGAGGTATCTTTAAACATCACACTCATTTCTAAATGCAGAGCCCCTGTGTCCTCAGTTGCCCTCACATTGCTGTTAATGGTGATTTGCAGACAGCTTAGGACTGATGTGCACTTAGCGGCCTTTGGGGTTTAGTTGTTTTTAATGGTTACTCTGGATGGCATTTGAGCAGTTTGGAGGCGATTGGCTTGAGTCGGGTATCCCTGGAGGAGCTGGAAAAACAGGTCTGCAGCTCCTGGCCAGTAAATAGACCATGCATGCATATGCTGGAGAGCAGGATCTCCTGGGCTGTGCAATGCTGCCACCTCCTGCCTGCCGGAGGACATCTCTGTGTCCAGGGGACACTGCCAGTGCCTTGGGCCGGGGAACATCACACAGGACAGGGACTGGCCGAGCCGAGCCCGGTGCAAATGCACCCAAGCACACATCTTCCCCAAAATGTCCGCAGTCTAGTTGGATGTTGTGCAAAAAGGATGACCAGCAATCAGCATTTGGTATTTTTTTGTCTTGGTTACATTTAATATGCATTTACTAGTGGGTCCTGCAGGAGTGATGGGAATGGGGGGATTCGAAGGAGGATCAGTCTAGGCAATGTGGGAAGGGCTGCGGGACAGACTGGAGGATAGCAGAGAGATGGCAGAAGTCAGCCAGCATAAAGCAGGCTAAAACCGGGACAAGAGAAGAGAAGAAAGACCTACCAGCACAGCTGCAGTTCCCTCACCCCTGACCAGGAGCAGTGAGGATACCTGTGAACATTCTCCTGCACTGGGACCAGGAGTGTGGGGAAAACCTCCACCCTATCTCCAGCTCTGGCTGCTCTGTGAAGGAAGAGATGGAGAGTCCCATGCACCAGTGTCCCACCATGTGCCACAGTGAGAGGACCTCAACCTGTTTCCCATTTCCTCACTCCTGTGGTTGCAGACCACACCTGTTTGTGGGCTGGGGACACCATTTTTGATCCTATGTTTCAGATTTACATCTCAGCCACTCCTGGGCTCTGTTTACGTTTCCACAGTAGCAAGGAGAGCTTTGTTCAGTTTCAGAGAAGAGGGAAGGT
>VZTL01015719.1:0-14770 GCA_013400535.1 Scopus umbretta
TAAAAAAAAAATCATCAGTTTTCAGATGTGCACTAAATATTAGAAAACACCCCAGAATATTCACTGTGATTTCAGACAGATTCATTCTGATTCAGACAAAACTTTAGCATATTTGTTGTGCTCTTGCAGACTCATCACAGCCAGGCGCCCTGGAGCAGCAGCAGCAGCCGTTCTTGCTTGCCCTTGAGGCACTTCGAGATGTTTCTCCGCGGACTTCAGTGCAGTTGGTTTGAAATAACACCACAGAGTCTGGCCCTCCATGGACGGTACGTGGCCCTTTAAGGCAGCCTTGCAGCATACAGGTAGTCAAACCCCTCTGCATTCCAGGCTGCCAGTTTGCTTTCTATTATTTATTGCAGAACATCCCTCGCAAAATAACCTAATAACCAATGGCCCTACCCTTACCTGCGCAACGTGGTTGTTTTGGAGTTAGGACATAACTTTGGGGTTTGTTTGGGTTTTTTAATTTAAAAATATCAACATCTGTTTTGGATAAGGCACCAAAACATGAATTTTTGTATTTTTCCATGGGTTACTCTGCTAAATCTGAAACACCCTAAATTTCGTAACCATACGACCCTGCGGCAAAGCCCCCCGGCTAACCCGCCTGCGCCGAGCAGGTCACCTCAGCCGTGCGTGTCGGCGGTTTGGGGTACCCGCAGCTGAGCCCAGCGAGGGGGTCAGTCCCTCGCTAGCAAGACCCCACACAGAAACAAGACAAGGAGCTGGGGGAGAAACGGACGCCGGGAGAGCCCCGCGGCACCTTCCCACGGCACCTCTGCTGCTCGGCTCTCCGCGTCCCTCGGCTCAGGCGTGCAGCAAGACGCCGGGTCCGCGTCCCTGGCCGAGGGCTGCTGCCAGAAGCCAGCCCCCTCCTTCTTCCCCTCAGCACAGGGGTCCCTCCAGCCTCCGGCACGCCTGGGCTGCAGGAGGAGGCTGCAGCCACGCCTGAAGGGGGGCAGCGAGAGGTCCANGTCTTCTCTTCTGTCCCGGTCCTGATCCAGCCACACATCCAAACATGGTGACGTGACTCTGAGGACCTTGACAGCGTCCTGCAGTCAGGCCCAACCCTTCCCACTGAGCTCAGACGTGGAGTTTCAGCTCTGAAATCCCTCAACCGAGTACACTTGAAGTTCCTCCCACTTGTTCTTTAGGTGATGTACAAGTGCTCTGGGAAATTTGGGGTGAACTGGCCACACCATAAAGGCCTTTAAAAGAAAAGAGTGCTTAGAAGAAATCCTTGCAGAAAAACAGTCTCTGTAATTTGAAGTCACCGACTGCATGTTAAAGAAGGTCAAAACCCAACAGCTGAAGAACACGTTTTGTTCAGAGATTATACACACGGGGCCATTTGCACTCAGTACCTGCCACCTTGGCACGCAGAGCTGTATCTTAGAAGAGAAAAAGCCCTAAAAATGGGTCAAGCAAATCACAGGACATTTTTACCCTGAAGACATGTTGGCTTGAGAACATTGCAGCTTCCTGACGGAACGAAGCACGGTCCAGCAGAAGGGCCCTGGAGCGGAGCTGCATGCAGAGACCCCGGCTCTGTCACGGGCTTGGCCACCCAGCAGGAGACCACACCAGCACCGTACACCCTCTATTTCTATTTACAAAGTAGAGGATGTGCATATTCACTCTTTTGAGACCCACTGGTAGCAGGCTTTAATACCATTCCAGGGTACCGTAGTGATTTGCACCCTAATTTCCCATCTTCTGTTTTTCTTTTGAAGGAAAAAAAAAATAAATAGAGCAAGCAGAAGAAAGTAAGAGTTTAAATGATAATGCTCAGGTAAATACCAAGAGAACTGGTCATTTGTCCTGCTTTGAAAGAGTATTAATCACACACAGCAACTGAGCTATGTACCATCAGGACTCCAATATTAATCTTGGTAGGATGAGGATATGCAATACACCTTTGAACGAGTAATTAAAAACCTCTCCAGCTGCAGCAAAACACAATGTACTTTAGCATACAAGCACATCTAACGATGTCCTAGCAAAGAGAATCTCTTGCTCTAAAATATTTAAATGAATTAATATTAATCTCATAATTGAAAATTCAGCAGAGTGAGTAGATTTTAGAGGGCTGTTTTTACGTTAAGGGAACAGGCATTTGGGAATAATTACCTACCTGAATTTCACAAGTCTGACATTAAATTGCACCCATGCTGCAATTCCTGCAAGTGTCATATGCGACTCCACCACATAAGTGATAACCAAATGCAAAATTATTTTGGAGCTATCTAGAGCTGTATATAGGGAGCCTCTCCTCATCAGGCATGCAGCCCTTCGCTGCAAGTAGCAGGCTGAGAGATCTAAAGATTTCCACTTCACATGGAAATATTATCCACTGATAATTCCATTTTTCCCCACTGGTCACGTTGTGCTGGAAGCAGCTGTCACATGCGGCGAGGGGCAGAGCCGAGCTCTGGGGCTCATCTTTTCCAGCAGCAAGGAAGTGTGCGAGGAGCAGCCCTCGGGTTTGAGCACGCCAAGGATCAGACAGGCGCGGGAAGGCCGGTGCCGCAGGCATGGGACAAACACCCAGAGAGGGAAAACGCGGCAGGGAGACCAGCACGGAGGATTTTCTGTACTTGGAGGTGGAAGCAGGGCATGCAGCCAAACGGCGGCGGGTCCAGCATCGCTGCCTCCTTAAAGGCAGCTGTAGCCTTTTGGGGGACGGACAGTGCTGAGGGGATGAACTTTCCAGGCTGACGGTGAATTCACTCATGTCCCTGTTTCTCTCAGAAAGCTGCCCAATGCAAAGCCATCCCACGGAAAAGAGTATCAGACAGGCTGCTGAAACACGTACGGAGCATCTACTGCCTTTCTCCACCCACCTCAGGTGCGATGTAGTCTGGAGTACCACAGAAGGTCTTGGTAGTCACCCCGTCCCAGATGTTCTCCTTGCACATGCCGAAGTCTGCAATCTTTATGTGCCCCTCGCTATCCAGCATCACGTTGTCCAGCTTTAGGTCTCTACAAAGGGAAAGCAAAACAATGAGACAAAAGACCACACGTGAAGCCACCCAGCAAAGACACAAGTTTCCTGACTCCAGGTGCTCTCCAGCGAGTGAGCTCTGGCTTTGTCTCACACCCAGACTTATCTTCTAGGATAATGTTGGGGGAAATGAATAAAAGTCAGTCAGGGATCTGTCAGGATGAAGCGTTTATTCTACCTTTAACCCACGGGAACACCATGCTGGGCAAATTGCTTTTAAGTGTACAATGGAAAACACTCTCATATAGCAGGGAGACAGGTTTAAAAGATGGTTTTTTTATTCTTGTGCCTACGAAAATCAAAGTGTACTTAAAGCTCACCAGCAATGAAGAAGTACCTACTCAGCAGAAGTCCCTGCATCACCTATGCTATGCTCCCCCATGAAAATACAAATCAACCGTGTTTCTCCCTGATCCATACCTGCAGAGTGTCCGTTGGTTTATCCAACGTGGCAGGAGCATTGCTCTTTAACACAGACTGTAGAGACAGTTTCAGCGGTAGATCTCCCTGTCCGACTCCCAGCCCTGACCAGCCCCTCCAGAGGCGGATGCTCCAGCCTGACGGACAGTTTTGCAGCAAACACTCAGTATTTCAGGTGCAATTCATACACTACCAGCCACGTAATTACCATGCAGTCGTGTGATCTGCGCCGTTCCTGGCTTATGTTTTATACAGCAAAGCATCACTCAAAGGTCTCCGTTTCAGTATCGGCGCACGTCTGCAAGATTTCCCTTGCCCGAGGGCGACATTAAGCGACAAGGCAGGTGACAGAGCGGCTGGCTGGTGCAGGCACAAGCTGTGCCCATCGGCTCGGCCGGCCCGGCCTCTGCAGCTCTGCCCAGCCACACACTTCGTCTGCAGGAGAAGAGCAAACGCACACCGCACGTCCCGGAGCTGGCGTGAAGGGCACGCCGTGCCTGTGCGAGCCCTCTTCTTGGAGACCCCCGGCTGAAACAGCCCGTTGCAAACAGCCTGCTGAGCAGAGCCGTGGGCTGCACGCTGCACGAGGCTTAATTTTGTTAAGTAAGAGCCCAATAAAAGGAACAGCATAATTTACAACTTCTTGCTGGTTTTTAAGACTGGTTTTTTCCAATTACTGTGTCAGTGCTTAGAACCCTGACAGGCCAAAGGCAGACGGACACAAGCTTGGATTCAGATTTGGAGGAAGGAAGGAAGGAAGAAGGGGCACTGGGGACCAGCAGACCTAGAATCTCTCTGCAGCAGCTGATGGCAAAAAACAAACAAAACCAAACATCCCTCACATCAGGTTCATTCCACTTTCATCTTCGGAACAGTCTTCAGCATCTCATAACTTCAGCAGCACAGCTGGCATTTCTTTTTGCAAAGCAGTTAATGGTATCTGACACTCATTAGGATGCTCCGCTCTACCTTGGGCTCTGGGAATAGTCCTGAGCAGGGACGAGCAGTGGTACACTAGTTTCAGTGCTTAACCAGCAGCCTCAGAGCCCGGTCCAGCACTTGGCAGTAACCTAGCTAACTCTGGATGCTATAGTCGTATTGTGAATGGAAAAGAAGTTTTAGAGTCTGAACCAGAAGCGACAGACTTGCACTGCGGATCTCAGAATGAGCCATTCGTAAGCACTTCCTCTAGCGTTAACGGTAAGAAAATAGTGCCCTGCAGCAAAATACGTGGCTCAGAATTGGTCCGTGCTGCCAGTGAGCATTTGTGTCATACGAAACACAGGCAAGAGAAGAACCAAAGCTGCCTTCCGTAAAACGGGGACAAAGACAAGAACCTACTCAAAAACCAGCGACACCGCGAAGCTCCCAGCTCCGTTTCGGGTGTGCGTACCCGGCAGGCAGTGGCCAGACCCCATCTGCGGCAGCAGCCGGGAGGAGAGCCCCGCGGCCGGTCGCTGTACGGCAGAGCCGGCCGCGGGGCTGCAGGAGCCCTGCAGAGCATCGCGGTCGTTCCATCTGGCTGTGGCTGGAGTTCTCGGGGGAGGAGAGGAAGGAGGAACTTGCTCACCTACCGATAAATGATGCCTTTGCTCTGCAGGAAGAAGAGGCCGATGGCTATTTCTGCTGCGTAGAATCTGAAATGAAAAGATTGAAAGGGAAGACTGATAATTAAAGGAGATGAATCAACACGAAAAACCTTTCAAATCCAATCGCGCTACATGAAACGCATTGGGCGTACACGACCGAAGGATAAAGATAGCCACAACGTAAAAATACCAGGCAAGTGTCACACAAGAATGACACAACCCACCCTCCGCTCGTATCGGGCAGGGATGCGATCAGGTTGCTGTGGGCTAGCAGGGGGCTGTCACTTCTTGTTACGCAAATTCTTACAGGATCTACGCCTGGTTCGTTACTGTGTGCTGGCAATGCGGCTTGAAAAGTTATCTGTCATCTTGGGGACGCCGAGGAGATAACATGCACTGCTACCGCTTTCTTTAAGGAATATTCTGGGTCTCAGAGGACTCTGCCAGAGTGCAAAACACCGGTTCAAACCCATCCGGGCTCTGCTCACTGTATGTGTTTTTTGTTTAAGTGTATGAAGGCTTGCACAAGCGCATTCTACTCTGTCCAGATTACAGGCAGCAGGAGCCAAAAGCCACCAGTTAACACTCGGGTTGGCAACGCCAGCTGAGACGCCAAAGACCCAACGTCCCTCTCATATCCTGGGGAAGGGCACGGGGCAGAACAGAGGCGTGCTGGCAGCACAGCGGGCTGGGAGCTCACCAGAAAGCTTCCAAACCTCCCTGCCTGGTGCTTTTACAAGGGTCAATTATTTACCTATCAACAAGTGCAATGTATCCCAAAGATGAGCTGGAGGCGCCAGCATCCTTGGCACCAGACAGAGAATCATCCTGCACCTAGTCATTCCTGCTGTCCTTCCTCTCCCCTCCCTTTCTGCCCAGGACTTGCACCACGAAGCCCGCGCCTTGGACTATATTTCCAGCTGTACGGCAAAGGTACATCAAATACCTACTCTGAGGGTGCCAGACTAGGGCTACTGAACTTACACAGCGTGTGGCTCTTTAAACCTCCCAACCTGCTGGATCTGGTACATTAAGTCCCCACCGTTCACGTATTCCATCACAAAATACAAGCGATCCTAAAGAAAAAAAGCAAACAATTAGCAGCAGAATTGTTAGAGCAGGGATCAGAAGTAAGGACCACGACAACTGACAGCTCCAGTCTGTATTTTTCATGGCAATACAATTCTCAGCGTTGCCCTCCCCAAGGAGCACAGGTGGAGCTCGTGTTCGTACGGAGCCTGCAAGACAGACGTACTAATTGCTTTCCAACACGGGACTTAAGCTCTGCAGCGTTGCCGATAGATCTGATGGAGAAGGCAAGTGGAGGAATTCCTAAGCCAGAGGTTTTTCACTTCCCATTAATAAATTTGCTCTCATTCTTCACTGAGTCCATTTTGCACGGTCTTTGATCAGACAGCTCCTTGCTGGTATTTCCCCAGGCACTGCACAGCTTCAATTAAGAGATGCGCAAGAGATGTGAGCAGCTCCTACGGGGACCAGCCTCCGTGCGCAGGCAGCGACCGGTACGATTTGGCCAAGCACCGCGAGGGGCGTGCGACATTCCCAGCGCACCGGTCTCGCCCTCTCCTCGGGAGCAGCCTGCGGCAGTGCCTGCGGGGCAGCCGGCAGCCCCTGCTCAAGCCGGGGAGGCAGGAGGGGGCTGCAGAGCCCCCCATTCCCGGCAGCCTCAGCACATCCCCTCTCCTCGCTCCTCCCAGCCTGGTCTGAGGGTGCACTTAATGTTCACACATGGTTAATTAATTCATTTTTAAGAGTAGAACAAACAGGTCAATCGGTGACTTTGAATCAGTTAAAATACTCGCTAGTGGGTGCGATCACAGCCACCTATACGCACACGCTGACTTTGCCTCTAACGTGTAATACGCACGTTGCTTTCATTAGGACTCTCCAGATTAAAGCTCCCCTCCTCTCCCACGCCGCGGGAGCCCCACAGGCGCAGACCTAAGAAATTCCCAAGTAAGCTTCTGAAGCAATGGGCACTGTCTGCAGGGAAAGCCAAGCTGTGTGCAGGGGCAGGCTGGGGCTCGCACCGCGCACGGCCCTGGAGCTGCGGCGACTGCCGTGAGCTGGCGAGGGTGTTGTAGGCGCAGCACGGCTCCTGCATTCATTGCTAGCATTCGTCCTGCTAGGTGTGAGCCCAGTCCTCTAAGCATTGCTAGAAATTTGAGAAAGCGTGGGCCATGATCAACCCTGAAGAGAGCTACAAGGCAAGAAACAAGACCTGAGCATTCCCACAAAGCTCAGAGCTGTGGATTAATAAAACAAAAGCAGCTGGATCTTATCACACCGCATCCTGAACAGAGCTCTAGCACAAGCGCTGCAAGTGCTGGGAGCAAGCGGGAGCTCCACGCCTGCAACGTCTTTACCCTGGGGAATCTGTGCCCCTGAAATGCCACTTCCCTCTGACGTTTCACGGCTCTTTTTTTTAACGGGAAACGGCTGAGAAGAAAATCGTGCAAGACTGCCAAACCCAGCAACCTGCACCCGCCAAGAGCGCAGGACGTTTCCGGGGGAGGGAAAAGCAACAGCTCCAGACCAGCGGAGTGCATGCAGGAGTGGGACACAGACTGCCACCCGAGTGGCTCTTCCCTGCCTGTGCTCCGACCTCTGCGCATGTCAGTTGTGGATGAGAACAGCGAAGCGCTGCCTAAGATCAGGCCCGAGTCACCCTTTTTACAACAGGCAGCTTTCTACAGCCTTCAAAAAACAGCCGCGGGGCCTCGATGCACGGGAGCCCAAAGACATCACGGGGCTCGCCCCAGCCCCGCACCACGGAAGGAAAGACACAAAGGCTGGAGCACTGCGAGAGCTTCAGGTTGGCAGCATTCCAGAATAATTCACGATATTCCCCGTTCTTCATTTCCCCCTTAAATAAACCTTGCCCTGCTTTTAACACACTAAGGACAAGGAGCCCAGAAGACATGCAGATGTGAGCATTACCATGGTAAGGGCTACGGAGTAACTCGGATAATCAGCTCCTCCACCCCGGGGCGGGCGCAGCGCAGCCTGGCGAAGCACGGCCCACCCTGACAGCGCAGCGGCCTCAAAGGTAATTAAATACGGTACCGAAGGGGCAACCAGGCAATGTAAAACATGTGGCACTGATGAGACAGAAAAGAGATTTCGGCTTTTCAGATGACGGGGAATTTCGGCGCGTACCCCTCTGTAAAGGACTGCCTCCGCCCAGGCATCGGTCCAGTTCAGCAGTAAGGCACAGGGCAGGCAAAGTCACCTTCAGCAGCCACTGTCATGCTAGTCATCCTGTGATAATAACTGGAAAGGAAAGCAATATTGTGCTCATTTGCAGCTGTTTCCTAAATATATCGATCAACTTCAAGAAGGAAGAATATTAAAAAGATGGTCTCTTGAAACAGCCAGCTGAGGTCTAAAAGCAGGATCTGAGCTTTCCTCATTCGGGTGGAGAAGAGAACGCTGGTGCTTCAGAGAAAAAAAAAAGTCATGAATAAGGCAGCCAGATGGCTGGCCAGCCTACAGGCTGGGAGAGGGATGGATGCGGAAAGCTGTCCTGGCTCTTGTCTGTGGCAGAAAAGGACGGGGTCTGTCCAAGTCTGGAGCATCCCAACTCACTGAGCAACATCAAGTTACAGATACATAAATAACCCCTGCAGAGGCTTGCACGGAGCTGGTAAAGCACACGCGCCCCTTCCTTGGGCAGCCAAGGCGAAACTCCCGGGGCTCCTTCCAGTGCCCTCCTTCTTCTAATTAACCGCTCGCTGGGTCCTCCTCCTGCCCGACTCCCCACTGCGAACAAGCGGCAGAGCCATGACAACAGCCGAGTTCCCCATCCGCCCGTGATTTATCATTTCTCAGCGTCACCGCTGCTGCCGTGCCCTTCGCTGCTGAGCCCCGGAGGGCAGGCAGGTCATCAGCGAAGGCATGGCTCACCCGGGGACGCTCGGCTCACCCCCGGCTCCCGGGAGCCCAGGCTCAGACCCAGGCCCTTTTCGGGGCAGAGCACCCCAAGATCCCTCAGCCGGACCAGCACGGGGCTTCTCTTGTCCTTCAGACCCAGGCAGCAGCTCTCTCACTGCTCATCTTCGCTTATTCTTTAAAACACGGATTTAGGGTTTTTCTCTCTCCCACCAGTCGCTGAACCATCAGCCCCGGCTGAGAAGTGCGCTCCGGACTGTGCTCCCAGAAATCAAAGTGCTTTGTGCCAGCATTTGATAATACACCCTGCTATACATTTTGATTACATTACAAATACGATTACTATTAAGCTACTATAGGTCTGCCAGGAATAATCCTGCGCTGACTCACTTCAGATGCCAGAGAGATGCTGTATGAAATAGCTTCTCCTGCCACATTTTGATTACTGTGCTGCAAAGCCGGTCCGCAGGCTTTAAATACACTGAATGTGTTTGGTAAATGAAATTTCTGGGATAATATTAAAATGTAATCCTCCTGGATAGCATTGTCATCGTTCTAAAGGACTCTGCTGATTCCCTCTCCCTGCTCCCCCTGACACGTACCTGGACATTTTCATTCACAGGTTGCTCGATGGCTGGGCAGAGATTGCTTAAAAGGTCCCCTGTCCCCTTCCCCACGCTCCCTCCCCATTTCTGATTTGTACAAACTCAGTCACGCACCCTCTACAAACTGAAATTTCCTGCGGTTTGTATTAGTATTTGTATTACTCTCTACTCCAATTTTTGATCACAAGAACGAATCCTGAGAAAAAGCGCAGCGCTTTGCTATCGAATCATAACGGACATCACGGGCCAGGGGGCCACCTGAGCCGCTGGGAAATCCCATCTAACGCCATCAACAACTCCCTGATGAAAAAATCTCCGGGGTGCAGATATTCTCCATTACAGCCTCCAGTTTAACGCACACACATGTTGTTCATGGAGGCGTTTTTGCAAGCCAATTGGACAAGTTGTGAGGTTGCCAAGGCAGAAAATACATGGCTGCTTTTGCAAATGTAGTGATGTATATCCAGAAAAGAAACGTGAATAAAAGCAAAGGCAGGTTTTCGAGAAGCTCAAGTGTATGACCAGGGCAGAATTGCCTACAACTCCATCCACACAGCTCCCGGGCACCCTGCAGCCACCCTGAAAGGCACTGGTCCCAGATAACTGGTGACACTGGGTCTCTAGAAGAGGGTTTCTGCCCACAAACTCTCCACTGAAGCCAAGTGACTGAAATCCGTTTTACAAAGTGTCAGACTTCCCCCGCTCAATGTTCAGGGTCCAGCAGGGTCCCCCGTCCGCTCTGCCCTTTGCCCAGGGACAGGCTGCGGCAACACCAGCACTTACCATCGTCTGAAAGCAGGAATGGAGCTGGGTCAAGAATGGAGGCTTCCCGGAGAGAGCCAGGACACGTTTTTCAACCATTGTGCACTCTACGTCGTCATCCTGGATAACGACGTCCTTCTTCAAGATCTTAACGGCGTAGAGCTCGTCGGTGCCCTTCCTCTCCGCCAGCATCACCTGCACGAGGGAGAGGACACACGCAGGATAAAGGAAAATGTGGATCTGCAATGCTTCTAGCTTACCACGGCCAACAGATAAAAATAACGGCTGGCTTATCCTGTGGCTCCTGGTATAGTCCTGAAGAGACAGTCAGGTGCCAAACGATGCAGGAAGCTACCAGCGGTATTTCCAAAATTATTTAGGAACCCTAAGTCTAACAAGTAACACATCTACTTCCTCACCACCTCATCACCGCGAGGAACCCAGTCGGAGGGGTTTGCTGATGTCTGAGTCACGGATCGCCCTTCATCACCTGCCACCCCTGAGCCGGGCCCCGGTTCGGCACCCTCAGGGTGCAAGCAGCATCGGGAGAGGGCATCAAGAGTTTCAACACAGAGGCCCTCAAGTTACGAAGTGGTAAAAACTTAAAGTGGAAAAGAGTTAGAATACAGCCAAAAGTAAGCAAAAGCCAGCAAGGTTTTCTCTGCCTTTGCACACCCCCTCCACAACCCGCACAGTGATCAAAACCCAATTACGTGCCGGTCCATCACCCAGCCAAAGTCCCTCTCACACAGAAGAATCCATCCAACCTCCCGTTTTAAGCCAGTTTCACCCATTTGCAGGTTTATTACAATAAATGGGATGCGTGGCTTCTGCCGGTGCAAATTTCCCTCATTAATCACATCAGCCCCGGTGAGGATTCCCAGACCGATCCACCATGCTCCATCAATGTAACCTGCTCCTTGGGCTGCCAGCAAAATAAACAGACTCTGAGACCACACTTTGCTTCCCATCTCCCCCGCCTCGCACTCTCTCATCACGTTACATCTGAGCACTCAGTGGAAATGAATTGCTTTTCATTTGAAAGAGTCTGCAGAAGTCCTCAAGTCACGTGAGGAACAGGAGTTTGGATGTTTTGAAAACAAATTAGGAGAAGTCAACATCAATAGGGTGGAACTGAAACGCGTTTCAGACTGTCGCAGACTGGCAGAGCAAACACGAGTGGGTCTCACTGACAGCTTTTGAGACGCTAAGGACAGCAGAATTAACCCTCCTGTCAGCCCCAGGCAGACGACACGGGGCCGGAGCCCCGTGCTCCCAGCTGCAATGCGCCCGGCTGCCCCGCACAGCCCCGAGCCTCCCCGGGGAGCTGGAGCTGGGGCAGGCCTGTCCCGGGGCTCCCTCCTGGGCAGAGCAGCCCCCGTGGGGGTTCGGGGAGAAGGCAGCAGCATGCCAGCCCCGGGGCGGCAAGGCAGGGGACACAGCGCGAGGACTGGGGACAAGGCAGGGGACGCAGCCGGAGGACTGAGGTCTTCGGTGCCCACTCGCTTGTTAGAGTGAAAATAACGGTACAATTGGGAAGAGTACTTTCTGAAAGCTTGTGGTTCTGGCTCGTTTCAGGCGCTTGGCTGCGGCGCTGGAAAGGCTGGCTGTCCTTGACACGCTGCTTGTCAGGCTTAGCCGGGAAAGGCATCGGGGCTCCTCAGTGCCAAGTGCTTTGGAGAAGCCATTGACATTTACATTTTCATCAGCGGGGTCAGGATTGCAGCGACCACACACCGCACTCATCCGTTGGCAGTGCTAAAAAGCAGACTGGCAGCGTGTCGGCGACTTCAGTAACTGATTTACTCGCTGGTGTTTGAAGAAAGTTGAGAAGCCGGCGCCTGAAACAGCTCGGTGTGCTGCTGTGATGCAGCCCGGCGAGGCAGAGGGACCAGATTCGTGCTTCATCCTTCGCTGGTACCAGCTCCCGAAGTGCCTTGCAACAGCCCTTTGCACCAAATCATGGAGCATTCCTGGCAGGAGTGCCCACGGGCATGGGCAGACCGGTGCCCTGCCTGCAGCGGCAGGACAGGCTGCCAGGGCAGCAGACACAGCGGCTTCACGTGGAGCCTGCACCTCTGCCCTCCCCTGCAACTCGGCACAAACCGAACCATTTCAGTTCATTGCCTCCATTTATCTTCATCATTTTTACACAAGTTGAGATTTACAAGTCACCGTGCGCAGGTGCTAAAAAATGGGGCTGATTTTGAAGGGGTAAATCAGACGGACTTCAGCAATTCAAAACTGGTGGAAAAGAGAAGCGACTGCTCCAAGAACACAGTCTGTGGGAGGACGAAGCCTGTTACCTGGGATTAAACGTGCTACACGCGATACCAATTACACGCAAACCTACCTTGCTATCCATAACCCTTCCAGAGAAAAAGTGACTAAACCAGGGAACCCCCGGGCCTGGCATCTGCTGCTGCCCCGAAGGGACCGCGCCGGGGCAGGCGGTGGCCGCAGGAGCCCCCTTCGGAAGCAGCGAGATTGCAGTGCCAGGCAGGGCTTGGAAAGCATCCCGGTGCTTCTCCAAACGTTTTCCTTGCAGACTCTCAGGGGAGAGACCGCTGCAGCTGGTAACGGTGGGTGTCTGGGGACAAGCGCACCAGGAGACTTCCCTGGGGGTACGCAGAGATCGAACGCAAAGGTAGAATCAGCTGCTGGCAAACAGGGTTCGGCTGTAGGGGAGCTGAACTCTGCCGGGGCGATCGGAGCCTGTCCTGCACAGCAGAAGAGCCCAGCGAGGGGGGTGGGTGCCACCGAGACGTCAGCGCGGGATTCCCACCCGACCGGGGACGCGGCTGCCACCACCCCAGCGCGCTCAGTCCCGGCGGCGCAGCGAGAGGCAGAGGTTGGCTGGTGTACCACACTAAATGCAAAAAAGCGCTCTAGGGCTTATACGGACTGTAAATGTTTCATGCGGTAGCTTCCCAATGACACGGCAATCCCGAGCCACAGCTGAGCCAACCGGCCCTGCTCTGCTGAAATGTGAAAGGCAAGAGGACTTTGCAGCTGCCAAGTCAAAAATCAGCTGCACGAGACCCACAGCGAAGAGGCCAAGCGTGAGAGCGTGCGTCCGGGTGAGTGCAGCGGGCTGCTGAAAGGCACACGTTACTGTATTTCTCTCTCACATCTGGGCTGGCAGAGGAGGCAGCTCCAGAAGTGCACATCGAGACTAATGCCGTGCAGGATGCTGTAATCACCGTGAATTTGCATATGCAGAAGAGACTGCAGGCTCTGGTCTACGGCCAGTCGAGAAAATACCTTCTGCCCCCTGAGTGACAGGCACAAAGTCTGCACAAACACTTGGCCTGTTCTCCGAGCAGGAGACAGGGCTGCTCGCAGCCTGTGGGGCTTATGCGACCGTCTGCATCTCTGACTCCGACTCCGGCGCGCTCCGACCCTGCCCGCGGCAGCTCGGCGGTGCAATGCCAGCGTGACAGCTTGCAGCGCGGAGCCGCAGCCCGTCCAGCTGCACAGAGGAGCCTGCTCGGAGCTCGGAGCTCTCGGTGAGCCAAGGGCTGGCTCAAAGCTGGCTCCAGCACGCTGGCATCGCAGTTCCTATGGTGACTGCGGCGCCGGTACAGCGAAGATCTCAGGAGAAGGACAGCCACTGATGAGCGGGCTTCAGCAACGGCTGATAATGTCACAGCACAGGAAAAGATTGGGACCCATTGCACTGTAAACACAAAAAGATGCAAACAAGCGAATGCACCCAGCGCAGACTGATAACGCCCTGGACGGAGCTGCGCACAAGATGCATGTTGCTAAAGGAGGGAGCGTGCACCCGAACCTCCCCACAGGCCCAACTCTGCAAGCCAGAGACCGAATCCCTGCCCGAGTGCGCCAACTACCAGCCCTTCTGCCACGTTTCCTGCCAAGAGAGGGCAGGAAAGCAGTTTACGGCTTGAAGACTATCGCAGGACATGAAAATTGTCTCTCATTGCACTCTAATCCATAACTGCAGAGGCAAAAGAATCAGCCCCACTCAGAAAAACACCATAAAACCCCCAGAAAAGATTGACAGCTTGATAGTGTGACAGATTGATTAGCTGCAAAAATATGAGCAAGCCACATAATTTAACTTTCCTCTATTTATATTACAGCAAAGCAAGCCCAGGGTGGGCTGTGCCAAGTGCTGCCTTCCGCAGTCAGGAACATCTCCCTTCCCCTTGCCAGCCCAGCAGAGCTCTGCCACCAGCTACAGCTCCCGCGGGCTCCGACCCACCCCGGGGCGGGCAGCAGCGGGGGGCAGCCCAAGAAGGGCCGAGACCACCAAGGAGCGCCGAGGGTCGCCCTGCGTCCTGGGGCTGAACGCGCCAAGCCGGGACCACGCACGCCCCGGCCCCCGGCCCTGAGCTATTTTCCAAATCAGAGCTATTTTCCATCCCCTAAACCTTGATGCCTGGCTCTCTGGGGACCTCCATCTGCCAGCTCACTTTCTGGAAAGTAGACTGCATTCTTTTTTTTAATTTTTT
>VZTL01015727.1:0-10092 GCA_013400535.1 Scopus umbretta
CTGGGAGTGACCCGGCTGAGGGCTGCGAGGATGGGCTCGGGGCTGTGCTTGACATAAAGCGTTTGCACACCACCTCGGCTACTGGCTTTCCCCTATCCTGCTGCTTTCAGGGGAATAGCACTCTTAAAACCAAAAATTGCGAGTATTAATTGAGAAATGCTTGGGCGGGTGCTCCTCACCAGCCCCGCACGTTAAAATTCTTCTAGTGCACAGGAAGAACTTCGCACATGGACAGAGCGCGCACCGTACTGGGCCATGCTTCAGGAGACTTCTGCAAATGAGGGCTGGCGTATCTTTGCTAACTCTTCCTAAAGATGGGCACTGCTGGCGTCAAGTCCTGTCTGCCCCACCCCCCACCCCCCCCCCCCCCCTNCCCCCCCCCCCCCCGCAGCCCTTCCCTGCCCTGCCAATGCTGCCTGGCCTTGCCTGCTCTGAACGAGTTGCTGCCTGTTTAGCACAAACTTTAGCATCGCCTTGTGTCTGTGTCATCCACCTGCGAGGCTGCCCCTGCCTCGGGCTCTTCAGGCAAGGCAGAAGCTGTGCTGCTGCCAGTGCAGCACCGCCTGGGAGAGCATGGTGTCGGCTTCTGCAGGGACCCTGGGGTGAAAGCACAATACGCCATCGCTGTCGTGGCGTTTCAGTACAGCTGTGGCTGTCAGGTTAGAACCCGTAAAACCAGGCTGCCATGCAGCTGGTAACTGAACAAAAAAATGAGGGTGGGAGAGACGGTAACACCAGACTCTAGACATCTTAATTCAAAACTATGCAGTTTCACTTTAAAACAAATCCATAAAGTTGGCTTTGAGGATCACGCTGGGCTTAAGAAGGGCTTGCCGAAGTGTCGCAGAACTTCAGCTCCGGAAAGACTTCAGGGCACAGAATACCAGTTTTTCAGGGTAGTAGAATAGAGATTGCCAGACCGCACTGTGCTTTGAAGTACTAAAATGGCTTCCTCTACCTAAATGTAATATGGATGATCATTTAGAACATTCTGCTAATGCTGCTGGAGTGCCACCCAGCTATATAATCAATGGTTCTCAGGCTGTATTTGAGGGAAAGCTGTAGTGAGCTTAAACAGTGCATTGTCATCAATGATTCAGCTTTATAATAATTTTGCTGCCTACAGGCAGTACTGCCAGATGTTTTAGGCATGTGATTTATATCCATTTTCTTATCGTCCTGGAATAAAGTCCATCTTGTTTGATAGACATATTCTGGTGTCAGTAAAAGCTCCAAAGACTGCAGAAATAATTTGTTGCTTTCTTTGCAGCAGTGCACCATGTCTGTCAAGGATCAGCTCATCCACAATGTCCACAAACAGGACCAGAGTCATGCCCACAATAAGATCAGCGTGGTTGGTGTGGGTGCAGTTGGAATGGCCTGTGCTATCAGCATCCTGATGAAGGTAAGTGTTAAGCTTGGGATGAAGCAGCACAGTTGTGACTACCTGAGGCCTCAAAGAGGGGCAAAAAGTAATCGCCCTTATTAGACTAACTGGGCTAGCACACAAGGTGAACTTTTGGTTGTCCATTCTTTTCTTTGGGCCTGAAATGAAGCAGCAGTCTTCAATCTATTGATAGAAAACAAATAGCTGTAGTTCTTGTAAACCATGTTTGTCCCAGTATCGGACAGAACATGCGCTATGTATCGTTTTGACTTAAGAGCTGCATTGACCTTTGAACGACTTCCAGAATCCCTTTGAAGAATTGAGACATCATTTTGTCTGAAGCAGAGTGTGACGGAATACTTCTTTGTAGTGTGGGCTGGAAAAAATGGTTCTAGACACTTGGAATGACTTGTCCTCTGCATTGCATTATTATACTGAAAAAGCAGTGTTTAACATCAGGCTTGCTTTTCTTAACGGTAAAATAGGTTGTTTATGAACAGCTATCAAACTATTCTTCATCTTTGTCATGCTAAATTGTACAACTATTCCACACAGGATGTGGATATGAAAAGTAGAAAACTAACTCAATAAAGTGGATATCCCAGGAGACCGATTTAAGTACTCTGCTTGGGAACAAGTGAAGTGATACGGATGAGCAAAATTGCTTAAATAGATCACTGCTTTTAAAAGACTTGTAACTTCCCGGTTTACAAATTGGGCACTTGGCTCAAAGAGCCACTAAGCTTACTATTTAATCTTGGTCTCTTGTAGGACTTAGCTGATGAACTTGCCCTTGTTGATGTTGTGGAGGACAAGCTCAGAGGAGAGATGCTCGATCTCCAACATGGCAGCCTCTTCCTTAGAACACCAAAGATCGTCTCTGGCAAAGGCAAGTAGTTGGCTCTAATGTGCTCATTATTTCCAAATGGAGACAGCCACTTCAGATCTCAAACTAGTCATCCAAGTCTAGCACTTAGCCCGTCATCCTGATTGTCAGGAGGAAAGCTCACTTCACTTCTGCTCAGCTGCTGTTCAGTTTCATAAACCTTGTTAAGGCTAGTCCAACTAGGAATTCTCTGTTCCAGAGTTCATCACTCAGTATAGAAGGATGAATTTCTTAAGTAATCCTGCACCTTTGAGAATTTCATTGCACAGCCAGTTAGCCCCTGAATGTGTTACTGCTTACTTCTTGGCCATAAATGTCTGACAGCTTCAAGTTTAGTGGCAGCCTGACTAGGACAAATGCTAGCCATCTCATACCTTAATTAATGTGCAGCTCCTGCGTCCACATATAGTAGGCTACAAGGGCAGAGCCTTCTTCCTTTTCTACACAGCACTTGCACTGGATGCAATCCCAACAGCTACCCCATACCCATCTGTGCCTGACAAGTATGTAATACCGCTGCCTGGTTCTGCATGTTAAGATTTTGACAGGCCCTTAAGGTTGCCACGTGTGGCAATGAACCACAGTCTTAAAAGAAAACTTAACTTTCTATAGAGAAGCAAAATCTAGAGTAACAATTACCAGTAGAATTTCAGTACCCTCAAGCTTGAGAATTTTAGATACCAATACCAAAAGGAGCTGAGAAGTCCTGTTCTGAACCATGTGTAGAAAGAGGTCATGTTTGACACAGCCTTTTGTCTGCAGATTACAGTGTGACTGCACACTCCAAGCTGGTCATTGTCACTGCTGGTGCCCGTCAGCAAGAAGGAGAGAGCCGCCTTAACTTGGTCCAGCGCAATGTGAATATCTTCAAATTCATCATTCCCAATGTTGTTAAATACAGCCCTGACTGCAAGCTGCTTATTGTCTCAAACCCAGGTTTGTCATGTGTTGCCTTAACAAGAGGATTTGGCTTAGAGAAGAGTGCTTTCTTCAGTAAGGTGGCATTAGTATACTGATATGACCAAGCATAGGCTCTTAGAAAATACTTATGCCACATAACCACATAGCAAGAAGTGCCAGCTTCGCTCTCAGCACTCAGCGAGCTGGTCCTCTGAGAAATAAAACAAGTTGCCTCCAACTTGAGTCTTCAGAGTTGCCCTTTAAGTGATCTTTAGTGTAGGACGCAGTAAGGGGCACTGATAACTGCATGTGTAGCATAAACAGCCTCTCAATTCTGCCTTAAAACAGTTGCTATGTTAGCCCACTGCAGGGCCTGGCGATGGGCATTACTTTATGCTCTACTCCATGAAACTAGCGTGCAGATCAAATTCTTACAGATGAAAGGAAGATACCATCCTAGTTATCAAACTGCTCATGAGTGGCACTTGTTATCCTCCCTGTTCTACTTACAGTGGATATTTTGACCTATGTGGCCTGGAAGATCAGTGGCTTTCCTAAACACCGTGTTATTGGTAGTGGCTGCAATCTGGACTCTGCCCGTTTCCGCCACCTCATGGGAGAAAGACTGGGCATCCATCCTCTGAGTTGCCATGGATGGATTGTTGGAGAGCACGGAGATTCTAGTGGTAAGGGTGAAATCTGGCTGACTGTTACACAGAACTTTTTCTGATGGCTTGTTTGCAAGAAACGTATCTAAAAGCTACAGCAAAATGTTGCTCAAAAACCTTTGCACTGCAGCACCTTAAGAATACAAGTTCTGCTTTAAGTCTTCTGCTGCATAGAGTAACCCTAGATGATCTATATTTGACCTGACTTACTCCGCTAGGAAAAGGTCATTACTGTAATCTGAGGAGGCTAAGAATTTCTAGGCTAAGTTGTTCCCATAACTCTCCAAAAAAACAAACTGAAGAAGCAAGAGGGTAAAGTTCTCTGCAAGAGACTCCCAAAGATCTGCACTAGACCTACTGGTAGTCACTCAGTTGGCATCTCTTGATTACTTCAAGAACTATATATAGCAGTTGAAGTGCAGAGGCAAGTCTAGAGGACAGGACAAAGTTGCTCCTTCCCCTTACTTAACCTGTACTTTCTCTAGCAGCACTGTCTGCTTCCTGACACTTGGGAGGACTCATTTGGAATAAATTCTTACTTTGAGGAGCCTTTGCAAAATACAGTTACTGTCATTTTAGTTCATATTGCCTAGTTTTTTTGCTTTAATAAAGGTACATCCAAATGTTGTGCCATCACGTATAAAGAAAGATGCTTATATGCTCCTAGGTTCTCAGCCCACAATTTAGATTGGCCTCGTAAGTCGTACTATATTTAGAGTCATATCTAAATCAGTGACACGTGTGTTGCACATTAATCCAACTAGATCTCATGTTAACAAAACTAAGTTTTCTTGCGAGATCATTAATCTGTGTGCACCTCTTAGTACCTGTATGGAGTGGAGTGAATGTTGCTGGCGTCTCCCTGAAGGCTCTCCATCCAGACATGGGAACTGATGCAGACAAGGAACACTGGACGGAGGTCCATAAGCAGGTGGTGGAGAGGTAAACACTGGTTTGTTTTTTCTTCTCTTCCCCCCTCCTCTCAGCACAAGAACAAATGATGAAGAGCTATAGCACCTCTGAACCGCTGTATCCGTATCTGGCTTCATAAATACCATTGTAGCCCAAAACAAATGTTAAGATGCAGACCTAATAAAAATTGAAATGGTATTTTAAGGAGTAATTAGATTTGGCAGAGTTAATTTGTCATGCGGAGCTAATTTTTCATGGTTAGTGAACTTTAAATGAGGGAAGTGCTTTAACTTCCACATTTCCAGTATAATTGCAGGGAGTAGTGTAAAATGCAAATAGCATTCTTCACTGCTGTGTTCATTTCAGTCCTGTCAGCAAGGAAGTCAATCTTCTGATGTTTCCACATCGATTAAGGCACCTCCAAAACCCTTCTTACAAACTTTAAATATTTCAGTTGATGGTACTTGTTTTTTAATGAGTAACTTTGTCTCTGCAGTGCCTACGAGGTCATCAAACTGAAGGGGTACACATCATGGGCTATTGGCCTTTCTGTGGCAGATCTAGCTGAAACTATTATGAAGAATTTGAGAAGAGTGCACCCGATCTCTACAATTGTTAAGGTGAGCAGCCCCTTTTCGCTAACTTTTGTCTTACTGAGAACTAAAAACCTTGAGAATTCTGAAGAACAGTGTCAACTTTCTAGTTTAATTTCAACTAAACTTACTTGAGTTTTCCTGATAAGATATTCTATAAAGTACATGGACGTATATGTGAATTCTAGCCTAACTGTCCTTGCCTACTTTTCAGGGCATGCATGGAATAAAAGAAGATGTCTTCCTAAGTGTTCCTTGTGTGCTGGGCAATAGTGGCATCACTGATGTAGTGAAGATGATCCTAAAACCTGAGGAAGAGGACAAACTAAGGAAGAGTGCAGATACACTCTGGGGAATCCAGAAGGAACTACAGTTTTAAATCTGTGAAAGATTTAAAATAGTTCATTCTTTGCAGTTTAACGGGTTTCGTGGTTTGTCTTACGTTGCACTTTCCAAGTAGGTCATGTCTTTCAATGTATGTATCTCAACTAGAACACACAAAAAGCTCAAATCTGAACAAATGAGTTTCCTGAAGATCACATTAGGAAACTATTCTAGGGTTTTCCCTGTTCAGACACCCATGTTCTTAGCCAGAGCTAGATAACCTAAGTCAGTCTTGTACAGTGAAGTGGTGTGACACAAATCCAGCATTTAAAGCGGCACTGCCTAGAAAACCCTTTGCCTTTCCTCATCTTGTTTAATGCTGGTTCAGAACAATAAGTAACTAACTACACAATGTGAAACCAAAGACTATTTTCTTGCAGTTAAAGGATTGTCAAGCCCATTGACCAACCTTCTCTGCTGGCTGAATAGCTTAAATATTTCACTGTTGGTAGGTCCAAATGTATTTTCCTAACACTGCTTTGGAATTTTTGTGTATACCTTTTTTCTAGAGAACCTTATTTTTGTGTACTATATCAGCCTAGTTGTAAGTTTGTCTCCTGAGCATGTTTAAAAAAAGGTTTCTGTATGCAACAAGACGGTGACTGTCCAAGTGTAGTACCAGCTCCAACACCAAATAAACCACAAACTGTTATTTCTGTCTCTGCTTTTTCTTTATAGGGCTTTGTGAAAATGCAGCTCTACTTGCACCTGTCTAAATCAAAGAATTCTATTTCTTCAGGCATGCTAATTCAATCCTCACCTGTGAGTGTTTCGTTTGCAGCTACACTCTGTTGTAAGTTCCAGGTACTTAGGTAGTGAACTTTCTAATGGTCTCAGGGTAGGAATGAAAAAACAGTAACAGCAGTATTTAAATAATCAGAACTTAAACTCAATTCCCATCTTAAGGCAAAGAAATGGGCTCTATTGACATTATGTTTGGGGAGGGGAGAAACAATGCAACAAAGGAAGCATCTTCCTTACTTGTACACACAAAAATGCATGTAGGAAGAAACCTCAGAGCAGCAAGTAGACTTTTTAAGGATGCAAAGTATAGAACAGCATCTCTAGCACACCAGCCATGCATAGAAACAATGACCAAAGTTACTCTAAAGTTACAATGAAGAGGGGAAGGCCTTATTCTTACACTAGGATACAGCATGTAGCTTAAGAATGGAAAAAGAGGGCCTGATAAAATCCAGGCTGGATTTTTAATATGGACTGCAGCTGGTGATACTTCTTAGAACAAAGTATTTTAGAATAAGCTGAAAGTGCTCTTGAAGCAACTCTGGTAACAAAGGAAAAGCTGTAGCTATAGTACTGCTTTCTCTTACATCCATGTGCCCAAAGTCACACCTGGAAAGGGAGCACATAGCAACAGTGTTTTATGCAGATGACAGGAAGATGGTATGAAGCCCTTTTCAAAGTTTTCAGAAGATCCACAGGGCTTGCAGTTTTTACTACGTGAAGAGCCTTATGACAAACACTCAGTTTTGAGCCACACTGGTTACCGTGCTGAGACCAAGAAACTTTGGTTTTCAAACCAGCTTTGCTCCATTACAAAAGCAAACTGAGGACAGCAGCGTGCTGCTGAGAGGCGACAAGAGCTGCACCATGAATCCCTACAGCTCTCCAAGTTGGGAGATGCTCTGTCCCAGCTAACACAGCCAGAACCCATGCTTCCTGGGGCATCCTGGTGTGTAGCATTTTCTGCCTGGCAGGTAGGGCAAAAGCAGATGCAGCAGCCTTTCTTTTTCCTAGCATTTTCTAGTGGAAAAAATGCAATATACATCAAGGCTTCATAAGGCACCATAAGGTATACTCCTCCACTATGACCATGACCTGATGGTAAAATAATAACATCTATGTAATGTAAAATAGTAACATCTAACGGTCACTAAGGTCACTTCAAGAAAACAATCCTTGGATGTCAACAGCTAGGTCAAGCAGCAGGGCCTTGAAATTTTGAGTTTCCAGATTTCACTGGTCATAACAAAAGTTAGTTACGCTGAAAGCGTGAATTTTTCCGGTTCGGGACACTGAAATGTCTTCCAAATCTCAGAAGTAAAGTTAAAGTATGGTTAAGCTGGCACTGCATAAAGCCAGGCCTGTTGGAAAAAAAAGGACATCATACACAGTTCTGTAGAGGAAGAAAGTATGCAACAAGTTTTATTCAGCGTAAGTCCACCAACACAAAGATTACAGGAGATAGAAAGTGCATTAATAAAAGCTAGTCTTTACCAAAAAGAAAATATATTATTGATTCAAAATATCTTACACTTGAATGATGTAATAACTTACTCTGGGCACCTACTGATTAAGAGAAATATCAAGAGAATGGTTGCTTCATAAGGAAACCTAACTTCCCAGTTAAAGTCTGAGAATTTAGTAGAGATCACTGAGTCCAGCAGTCTTCCTTGCTTTCTGCATTAATGCCCTCAGCTGGAACTGCTTGCGAGACAGAAGACGTACATGCTGCAGAAAGAAAGAATAACAACAGCTGGCTATTGGGAAAGTTTTGATACAATCTTAATTATATTGCAGTAGAAATTTTCAAAGCATGACATATTCCATGACCCAAAAAGGGCATTAGTTTTTTGGAAACACTAAATGCATTAGTCTACTGAATGGCATTTTCTTGGCTTAAAATGATGTGCAGATGGCTACCAAATGCAATCACTATAGTATATTTTTTGATTTTAATTATTAATTCTGCACATATTCTTATCAAAGAAGTGATATGTACTCCAAGGTGAAGTCAGACTAATGCACTTCCCATGGGGCAGAGAACAGTTAGTTCTTTTAGCAGCAGAGAAGCAGAACTAGCAAGCTCCCCAAGAAGGCAATAATATGTCTCTACAAAGCGCATGGTACACGGGATGTTAAAAGCAAAGCTTAAGTGGTAACCTGGGGGGGAGCCTCAGCTGTCAGCAGGAGGAAGGACCGGTAACTCTTGTTATGCAGTGGCCCCAGTACAGACTGTTAGAACTTCTGCAGGCTAATCTTTCCAGGTCCAATGGCAACATTAATTACTCTGACATACACACTTTGTGTAGTTTTATTCCACGTTAAAAAACTGGTTTTAATATTTTCAAAATAACAACAGATCTGTTTTTATTTCATGGGCTATCACCATGCACATAAGTTCAAAATAAAGGTTATTAGATCAGACATTACGAAAACTTTCAGCATTAAGGACAGCAAAGAAAGGGAACATTGTCTAAGAAGGTCTCTGTTAGAGATGCAAAACTAGCTGGCCTTTTTTTTTCCCCCTGTATGATTCTAACAGTCCACTGGCTGCCTCAGCAGAGGCATCCATAGACTGCAAGTGAAAAGCTGTCTGACTGCTCCTATCACCTTTAAAGTTAGTTTCTCCAGAATTAGCATGCAAGCCCAATGGAAAGCTTATGTTGACACTGTTGCACCTGTCTAATGATAAATTCCTTTATATCTATAATGCTTTTAAAATTGGTCTTTCATTTAATTCTGAAATTCCTCTTTCAAAACTTACATTTCAACACATAAGTATTCACATTCTTACAGGATCCTCTTCAGTGAAGAAATCACTGACATTAATAAACTGAACAAAAGAGTTCAAAGTTTTTAAAACACATTTAAAATGTGTATCTTAAAAACGTCCCAAGAAACTTACCTTTAAAAAGACATCTAGATCTATCACTCCACGTCTCAGTGCTTCCCCAAGGTAGAAGATGGTGTCTTCAATTGCATTTTCCTCTGCATATAAGTTCAGGATCTGCTTGTAAAGTGGTGCCGTAGGAATAATAACTTCATCTATGTCATTATTTTCCGACTGATTTTCCATTTTCTCTAAGGCAGAACTGAGCTCCTCATCCTTCTTCTTGAGAAGTTCAATGTTCTTGTCAACTTCAGCCTAAAAACAATTAAGATGTTTATTTATTTTTTAGGTCTCAAGAGCTGAATGTCTTCTTGTGATACAACTGTCAAGATGAAAGATTTTTAGACATGCCAGTTGATTCGTTACACTTCTCTACTCATCTCTGTTACGATTTTTACAAAAGAAAGAGCTACCAATCTATAGATTTTGGATTCTTTATTTTTTAAAAAAGGCTGTTTCAGATAATGTCAATCCATTACTAATTTATAACTGTAGACAAGGCGTGCTAAGGGTCTTTAAGTATTCTGAAAGTGGCGCATAAGGAAAAATAACCATTTAAACTAGCTAAAGATAATAAAAGCGAAGCCAAAGTAATGATTTTCTTTGGAAGTGTGTCTTTTGGAGTAAGTTCCTATATGTTTGCTGTGCACGGATCACAGATCACACAAACACTTAACTGCACTGACAGGAAACAAAGTATGTTGGCTTTACTCACTAATGGTAACCAT
>VZTL01015729.1:0-16314 GCA_013400535.1 Scopus umbretta
AGGGCTGGAGAGGCGGGCAGGGGGCTAACTGCCCCTTCCTGCCTGCACCTGTCCCTGGCCCCTGCTGTTTGGTGGGTACACGAGTGCTGTGGAGGGCATGGAGGGCTAAACACATGCCTCAGTCATACGTTGCTGTCCTGGGAGCCCCATCCTGCTCTGGAGCACACCAGAGTCACTAGTGCAGCGTAGATGCTTCTGGCTGTGGCTGCCCAGCCTCCATTGTCACCAGCTGTGTTCCTCAAGTGCCAGCTGCCTCCTGCTCCTGCATGACCCAGATTTTTGTTTGTCTTGTCCTCGTCAAAGAGCCAAAATGAGTCCTGGGTGCTCTTGTAGTGGGGTTCCTGTAACCCGCAGGGCACCCTCACCCTGTGTCACAGCAGTGTTTGTATCAATGGAGAAATGTACCCATTGCACAAGTGACAGAGGTTGCCCTGCTCCTGCCCTGTGGGTCCATGGAGAACTAGAGCACATGGTGGTGGGTGCTGTGTGGCTGCCTTCTATGAACACCCTTGTCCTGGAGGTAAAGGGATGGGATGGCAGCTGGGAGAGGAGGCAGAGCTGGAGGAGAGGTGGAAAGACTTGGCCCGCTGTCTGAGATGGGAATAGAAAGTGCTTTCTTTCTTCAGGCTGGGGTCACACGAGCTCTTCTGGCTTTGTGCAAGTACTGAGAAGTCCCAGTGCCAGGATCTGCTGCCATTTAATAGTCTGGGGTCTAACAGCGGTGTCCTTGTGAGGCAGGCATGTGCACGTGTGACATGTCTGGCATTTGAACTGCCTTTGTTCTGAGCAGCCCTCTGTTATCGTCCAGGAGCAGGCGTACTCTGGGCGCTGCCTGCGGCAGGACAGGGGTGTCTGACTCGGCCAGCCACGGTCCCACCGTGCGGTGGGGGAAATCCCGGACCCAGGGGTTCCGGGAGGGGTGATGGTTGGGGTCGCCTTTGCTCTGCGTCACGGAGGAGGTTGGGTGTGAGGAACGCCGCGGGGCAGCTGATGCAGAGCCTCACGCTGGACACGAGCGATGCCGATGCCGTGTGCTGGGCGGGGACCGGCGGGGGGCAGCTGCCCCGGGAACCGCGGCCCTTTGTCCCGGGAGGGGCTGCGGCACCGGGGGGCGAGGAGGAGGTGTCCCGGGGAGATGATGCCTTCCTTCGGAGGGGGGCCGGTGCACGGCACGGGGGGTGGTGCATCGCNCCCGCCCCGCTCCCCCAGCGTCCTCGGACTCTCCTCCAGGAGCGGAGCCCCGGGCCGGCTCCCCACGCCCGGGGCAGTGACACCGCCCGCAGCCGCTGTGCGCCCCGAGCCGCTGCCCGCTGTCCCCGCTATCCCCGGGCCGGCTGCGGGGGAGCCCCGGCGTGCCGGGTACCTCCGGCTCTGAGACCCTGCTGCTCGTAGAGCGTCTGAGCGAGCTGCAAGGGGACGCTTTTATTAATGTAGTCCTGCTGGCTGCTCTGCTCCCTCTTTCAAGGGATGGAGACCGAGCTGATTCTAGTCCCGAGAGCCTGCTTTTTACTTTGTCCTAAAGCCTCCTGATGGGAGCGCTGAGTGAGCAGGGGATAGGGGAGACTTGCTCCTGAGAGTGATAGCGAGGAGGAGCAGCCTCGGGACAGAGCAGTTCGGCTGTTCTCCTAGCCTGGCCTGGCCTGGCCTGGTCCTGAGAGGAGCCGGAGGTGGTTTTTCAGCTGCTGCTCCCTGGACCTGCTTGGTCGTTCATGGAGGCCTATATCTCTAGCACTGTCCCTAGTCTTAATTTGGAGAAGGGCTCTGGGCTTTTTGGAAGACTACAAGAAAAAAGGTGATCCCAAGGGGGGAAAAAATAGAGTTTCTGCTTGGTGTGGAGTTCCTAGGCAGTTGCTCTGTGTCACCCTTCCCTGCGTCCAAGCAAGTAGTTTGCCTTTGGTGCTGCTCTGATGCTGTTTGCACATACTGTGCACATGCTGGCTCACATTGGTTTGCTGAAGGAGAGATATGTTTTCAGCCCAGTCTCTGCTTTGCAGAAAAAGTCCCTCTTATTCTGCCCTTTCTTGGTGCGCCTGGCTTGGAGTCATGGGTCTGCCCCAGAGCAGCCCTAGGAGCTGGGCCCTGCCGCAGCAAGGAATGGCTCAGGGCAGCTCAGGCAGGATTCTCCCACATCTGTAGCCCAGAAGCCCCAGGGTCTCTTTCTTCCATTTCTCTGCAACTTCAGCAATTCCAGTGCAGAAACAGTATCCAAGAGAGAGCACGCTGAAGCTGCAGCATCCTACCTTCAGCTTCAATCCCAAATATATCTTGTTTTTCTTTTTTTTAAAAAAAAAAACAACCCCAAAAAACCCAACACTCAGACAACAGGCAAAACTGAGTTGAAGGATATGTAAAACCTGCGTGCTAAGTTTCAGTAAAGCTGTGGGGTAAACAAATGCTAAAAGGCCAGCACTGAGTAGTGAAAGAATTGCTGTTATCATGCAAGGTCAGTCACAGCATAGCATGAACCTGCAAGGGGCCANGGGAGTGGCACAGGAGTTATCTGGAGAGCATGGGGCATAAGTGGGGAAGCCCACTTATGGCAGAAGTTACGATTTTCTGCCACCTCCCCGCTTCTTGCTATATAGAGAAAGCTGCTGCTTGTCTTCCTTGTGAGCACAGAAGCTGGTTTTCTTCTGCTGGGGACTGGTAGTCTGGTGGCTTCCTGAAGTCAGAGTTTAAAACATCAGGGCCTTTAAAAAAAACACTTCAGGATCATTCCTACTGTTCAAATTAAGTCTTGCATAATCTTCTCCCCTAAGGGCAGTTTTTGCAATGAAAACTTTATGTAAAGCAGCAGCTTGGCTTTACATGAAGTAAGGCCACGGGGTTTTGACTTGGAGCACAGTTTCTGAGGCAACTTTCAACTTTGAGCATTGATGACAAATGCTTTGGCTCCTGCCCCATTTGATCTTCAGCATGAGTCCTTAAGGCTATAGCTGTACACCTCTTGCCACTGAACATGAATTGTTGTGTTGCTGCTATTTAGCAAGTGTTTGGCCAGTGCTGTGCTCCTCCTGTCCTCAGTGACAGCTGTAATTAGATAAAGAGCGCGTACTGTGGGTCAACTCCATACTGCTGCAAGTTTGTTGAAGCCACTGGAGTTACAGTGGGGTGGGAATGAGCCTTGATGTCCTGGGAGAGGTAAGCTGCATGAACTGCAACTTCACCAGCCTCCTATTCCTCAGCTGCTCAGTTGCTGCTGGGGTTCCTCTCTGCTGCCCTCCCTTCTTGGTGTGAAAGTGGGCAGTGAGCAAATCGCAGTGTACAAACTCACTGTGGGCATGAGCCTTCCAGCTGGGGAGTCTGCTGGCCGCACTGCTGCTCTGCCAGAGCTGGGTTAAGGGCTCTACAGTGATGTTAGGGGATGTGAAGAGCCCGCTGTGGCGGGCAGCAGTGACAGAGGTGCAGCCGGGGCTGGTGTTCAGTCTCAGTAGATCTGATTCTTGCTCCCTGTGCAGCAGGCCATGCTACCGAGCTGTGCAAGTTCTGGCCAAAGTATATTCTGGGGCTAAAACTTTATGTAGTTTCAAAAGCTTTATTGAGCAGATTCATAGAAGAAAAACACACATTGAGAGCTATTCAATACAAATCACTGTATCCTTTCTGTGATGAGCTACAAGTAGAAGCCTGGCAGGGAAATGAGCAGAGCTGGGTCTGTAATCCCAAGGGTGAGGGGGACCCTACTCACACCTCACAGCTCTGACTTGACACCCCACCTTGACACTGGCTCATTACTTGGCCTTGGGCAAGTCACTTAACTTGCTTTTCTTATGTTTTAGCTTTAGATTTCCATCTGTTAGTGATAGCCAAGTCTTCCTGCTTTGCAATAGTGGATTGGTATGAGATAACATCTGTACAGAGCTGGGATTGCCTTAGGGGCTCAGTCTCCTGTGCTATATTAATAAGAAAATGCTCATATCAGGTGCAAATCTGTTTTTCTTTCCTTGGTTCTTTGGGAGCTGCTTAGTGATACTTTGTTCCCTGGAGAGAGACTTTACTGCATTCAGCATTCCCGGCGTTGGCTGGCTGTGGCAGTCTGTGCAGAGGTCTTGGAAACAGCTTGCTTGCCTTGAGAAACTTATTATAACGTGTTGTCATGCAAATACAGCTTGTTTATATAGCATTACATGGAGAAATTTATTTAATGGGGGTAAATGATCAATCGATTTCCCTAGCAGGGGTAACCTGACTTTCTGAGGCATCCAGGAGAGTTGGACACCTTGTTAGTCAGCTGAAGTTCAACTTCCCACAAGTCATACCATTTTTCATGAGCCAGTGGTGCATTAGATACAGCAGGTGGTGGCAAGAGCAAGGCTTGGAGTGGAGAAGAAGGAGAGTGGTCCTGGATGCTTGAGGCAAACTCAGGGGTACTGCTCCCAAGGCAGACAGACAAACCCTGCCCTGACATAGCAGGATTTGAGCTTGCCCTCCTTCACTCCCCTGGGAAGTGTCTTGCAGGACATATCCTAGAGGCTGTCGGAGCAGGGACCAGCAGGGACCATCTCCCCTGCATCTGCACAGCCCAGCTGTGGGGGGCTGGGGCGAGGGCCAAGTGCAGGACAGGGATGTAGCCAAAAGTGCTGTGGAGGTGCGGAACTCCTGAGAAAGCACTCGGCTGCCGTGCTGAGATGGGTCCGGTTACCTCCATCTCAAAGCATGGGCTTTTAAAATTATTTCTTACCTACTTATCTCATGCAGCCTCCAGCAGGTAGATTACTGTGGTTTAATCTCTGTGTACAGGTGGGATGGAGAGGCCCAGCACCCATGGGGTGCTCCCTCGCTGGCCTGTCACCATCAGTAGCTGTTTCTTGAAGTAGCTTTTTTTTCTGAGCATGAATTAATCTGTTGCAAGGAAAAAAAAGTGAATTAATATATCTGGTTTTGCAATTCAAAAACTTCTGCCGCAGCTGAGACCTGGAGCCTCAGTCACATTTCTTATAATACAGAATCTTGAAGCCAATGAGTTTTCCTTGAGTGCCTGTTGGTGCAGCCGGGGTAGCAGAGGGGTGCAGTTGGCCACCAAGCCAGCACATTGGCTGTCACACCAGCTCCTGGGAAGATTTGGGTGGTGGAGACTGAGAAATGGGCTGGCTGAAATGAGCTGTCTTCAATACTGGTAATCTAAGAGGATTTGTCACCTCCTGACTTTGTCTGTATAGTGTGAGGGGGGGTGGTTTGTTTCTGTGCATGAGCTGCATAATGCAATGAAAGCAGGTCTGAAAATGTGTTTTTTCAGTGTTGAGAAAGCTTCAAAGCACAGCAGTCTTTGCCAAACCTGTTGAAATAATTTTGCTCTAGCTTTTTGCAGGAAGAGGGCTAAGAAGCAAAAGAGGGTGTTTCTGCCTCTTATCTATGAAAGGTTGAGAAAATTTGCTCCAAATTCTTTGCCTTTCATTGATTTGTTTAAAGCTGCCTGGAAAGATCAATCATTTAGCTGCTGAAGACCATAGCTCCAGCGTTGGGGATGAGCCAGCTGGAGTTGATGAGGCTGCTGTGATTAATTTTCCACTGCTGGGAAAAACAATGCCTGAGGTGCTCTGACTGGATTTCAGCTTTATCTGCTGGATATTTACTACAGTTCTGCTTTGGCTGAAGAGTGGAAAATGTGCAAGGGGAAATGTGCTGGGGGCTTCTTAAGCTTACAAGGGGCAGAATTTCTCCCAGGATGATCCCTCTGAACCACCCCAGGTGGTCTCACCGCAGGTTTACCAACCTGTGTTTGTCCTCTGATGGACTGAGGTCTGCTGCTGAGATTCCTCTTGCTTGGGGACCCACCACCACCTTGTTGCCATTGTGCTGCCCTGCCCAGCACAGAGTGGCTTGGTCCAAGGTGGCACATCAGCAAAGGTGCTGGAGTGAATGTGGCAGGGTGAGGGCTTGGGCTTTTCTCCTCCTTGTGCAGACTGGGAAGTGAGGCACAAAAAGGTTATGGGGAATGCAGTATCAGGCTGTGAATTATCAGGATAGTGCCCCAGAGGCTCCTGTACATGATGGTGGGAGAGAAACACATCCAGAGGGTAATTTGGGACATGTAAATTCCCTGTTCTGAGTGATTGCCTCTTTGCTCTGGAGGCAGCCGAGCTGAAAGGGCTGGGCAATATGGATATTTTGGCATGCCTCAGCCCAGTGGAAGCTTTGCCCTTCCTCTCACGGTGGATCAAGTTACACTGGAGCCAACCCCTCAGGGAGGCACATGCATCTTGTGCTGGAGGAAGGATTAGGAAGCATGAGTCAAATTCACTGCTGAATTATGCAGGCTTTAAAATTCAGCCCACTGGGGAGCTGCCTGCTTGCATACCCACCACTGTGGCTGTTCTACCGCTCAGAGCCTCCCACAGACAAGGAGGCTGAAGGCAGCTTTTCTCCATCTCTCAGCAGCTGTCTTACGTTTTCCTTGAACCATGACCTGCAAATATGGAGAGACAAAAGTGGTCTCTTTGGGAAGGGAATAGGATGAATGATTTCTGCTTAACAGAATGATGATGCTTTGTTTTTGCCTTAAATCTCACAGAGCTTGGAAAACAAAGCAGAGCCCAAGCATCACTGGATGGGGAAGGGCATCGGGGCAAAGGAGGGACAGACAGTGAGGCTGTTTAATATACCTCTGTTGTGACCAGATCCAGTGGGTTGTTCATTGGTGTGAGCCTGAGTTAAAAACACATTGCCACCATTCTCTGGCTTTCCCTGCTCGCTGATGCTTCTAAAATCTGCTTGCTGATGCACTTGGCTGGTGCATCTGCCAAGCCTGTGGGCAGCGACAGCAGGCTGTGCTCCCTCAGCTGAGGGATCATCCTCTGCCAGAATGCGGGTGGCCCTTAAATTAAAGAGTGTGTTTGCTTTGTTTTAACTCTCAAGTTGTTTGCTCAGGTGTCTCTCAGCTGCTGTTCCTCTGCCCAAATGGCTGCTGTGGGAAGAAGGGCAAACTAAGACCCAGAGCCTTGAGAGCTTGTGTGTGAAGCTCAGCAGGGGATCTTTTGTATTGCTTAGAAACAGCTGGCAAAGATCATGTAGTGCCCAGCAGCTTATTGAACATATAAAGCACTGTTAGTGCCAGGTGTTACTGCTGTGGTGAGATGCTGGTGTGCCCACAGCACAGCACGTGGCCGTCTCCAGCCCGGTATGTTTCAGGAGACCAAGCAAGACATGCAGGAGACGACCTGAGGGGCAGGAAACTATGTTCTCCCTGACAAGGAGCAATGCTGGTTGTTGCAGATGGGGTTTTCCTTGCTGAGATACCAGAATGTCTTGTGAAACCAGCAAAGTGCTGTTACTGCCTTTTGGCATTTGAGGAGAGATGGACACAGAGGCTCATTCACCATGGGGTGATCTGCCAGCAGTGCATGGCAGACAGCCTGAGCCTTTATTCTAGCTTAGGACTCTGGCCATCTGCACCAAGAACAATCCTTGAGGTAAAAATAATCTCTTGTCTTCTGGGAACAGCACAGTGTGGTTGAGATTTGAGACTTATCTTTTGGGGTTTGGTTCAAACCCCAAAGATAAAAGGCATGGCTTTCACTTGCTGTGGAGCACACTGGGTTTGCAAGGAGCCAAGCCCTTCATGAGCTGTTTGACAGTACAGCTCCCACCTCCCTCCCCGGTCCCTCCACAGCTTCCAGGCCTCATCTGTGGTCTGTAACAAGAAGCATGTTACGGTAATCACTCTCAGATGATGCCTCAAACGTTTCAGCAGTAAGGTCACAGTATCTTTTCTCATACTAATGCATTTTTCTTGATGGAGAGGGTGGGCTGGGGTTGTTCTAGCGAGCTCAAATGCTTGACAGTTCCCACATAGTGAGCTTCCTTTTAAACACCCACATATGCTGCTCTGCTTTTTCATTTGTACAGCATCAATTAAATATCAGGGGAAAGTAAGGATTATATATACTGATGAAATAAGTGCCCTATGACATCAGTTAGGGGTCTTGTACCATGAGTCTTCAGAATTAAAATAAAAATCACAGAAAATGCATGAAGAGTATAACAAAGAGAGCCGAGATAGACAGTAAATGTGTGGGATTAGGCTTGTGACTGATGAGCTGTTACAACTATTTTTTTTTCTACTCTTTTCTGCACCTTTCCATCTCAAAGGAATCAGTGTGCCTTGTCGATCATCATCTATTTTGCAAGGCAAGCCTACTTGAGTGTTTTCACTTGTTCTTGTCTTATTTCTCTTCCTTTAAAATACCCACCAGCTTTCTGAATAACATGCATCTTGTTTATAAATTAGGTACAATTAAGACTGTGTCCTGATCAGGTTTTCCAATGCTTATGTTCTCCCTCAGCATAACATGTGTGGAGTCTTTTAACTATTTCAGGTTTTGAGGGGGCTTTATGTCACACAGTGGGCACTTATAACAAAGACCTATACTTACCCATGCCAAGAATCTGCTGTCCTCTTGGATCGTCTGAGTTCCCATTTGCTGGATCTTACAATGCCCTTGTCCCTATTACTTGGCATTTTCCCCTCAGCAAAAGGGTACTTTAGCTGTCAGTTCTCTCATGACTTTCCTTTGTGTTTCGATCTCCTGGGGAAGCAGATTTCCCAGATTTTAGATCTTTTCTAAAGTTTCTTTCTTACTTGGCAAGGGATAGGTTTGAAATCAGAGCAGTTAAATTAAAGCTGAGCTTGCAATCCAGGGTGTGATTGTGGCCCTGTGAACATGATGCCATCTGAGGCGGGCAGAATTTCCTCCAGGTCTGGCTCACAGATGTCCTTGTTGACAGCAGCATAATAAACACTTGAATTTGCAAAGTGAAAATTATGTATCCTGCCAGTAACTTACCCTGAGCTCTGTAACGCTTACTTTCTGGGCTGTATTTATTGATTGCATTTTATGAAAAATATGTTCATGCTCAAATGAAATGCAAGTACTCCTTTATCCCTGCTGTGTAATTGACTTTAATTTGTGTTCCTGTGGAGAGAGGAATTTGCTTTTCTGATTCGTGGCTTGTTTGTTTGTTTGTTTTCCCAACAGAAGATTGTCTTTTTGGCTGGAGAGATCAAATATATTGGGGTTAGCTTGAGAGAAACAGCCAAGCTTAGAATAGATGTTCTCATGTATGTGAGGATGTGTACAAAAAGCTAATTGCTGACTTGTGTAATGATGGCATCCGGGGAAAGCCAGCTAGTCCCCAGTGATGCTGGGAGCTATTGACTGCAGGCCTGTTCCTGACATCCTCGCACCGGTGAATGTCACTGTTTCATCTGTGGGAAATCATCCTCTCACTGGGCAACAGGAGCTGTGGTCTGTATTTAGCCTCCTCCCCAGGCTGTGAATATTATGAAATACTTTTTCCTTTTTTTGTGGGTCAAGAACTCAAAAGTACTGATGACATATTTTTAGGGATCAGCAACATAGTACTGGTCAGCAAATCCATTTTGGTTTTGCTTGACCTACTGCATTTTCCTTATGCTACAAGAAGGTTTGCTGGTGTCTGTTATAAAAAGCCAGAACAGAAGCAAGTCCATTTCTGTTGACAGATAAATGCTGAGTAACTCTTCTGAGGTGTTTTGTTCATCTGGCTTAGACAGATGATCTCATCTACTGTCACCATCGTTGTCTGGATTTGCTTTGCGTTTTCACCTGGGAGCTGAGGAGCACTCATCCCTCCATCTGTGTAAGTGACTGTGCACAGGCAGGGCAGAATGGAAAGGGCTGTAGGGAGTGTTGCCCACGCATCCCACGCATGTGCTGCAGGAGAAAAGCATTCACCTCATGTGGTTTAAACCATTTGGGGACTGAAGAGATTTAGTGATTTATTGATGAGATGTAAACAGCTGGCCATCAGTGAAACATCAGGATTGTTATCAGAAACACAACAGGTAAACCCCAGTGCTATGTGGTTACAAAATGTTGATTATCACCTAGAGATTTCTGAACATCCTTTTGTACCTGATCCATGCAAAGCCAAATCCCGCACACGTATGCACACATGCACAGTCAGTACACACCCCGTTCTTCACCAGGAGGGCGGGTTCCCCTGTTTGTGCACACCAGTGCTGGCACCCCATGCTGGCATCGTGCTGTCCTGGCAAAGATATTTTGTTTACAGAGTGATCCCACTCACAAAAGGTTTTTGCATGGCATGTTAGTAAGCACCAGATAAGCTTTTACATGCTGCTCCCCAGGGCAAAGCTGCAGCCATCAGACACTGGACTTCCTGGTCCAGGGATGTCCCCGGGGCCAGTCCAGCTTCCCGCTTACTGGCAGAGGAGGCTAGGGAGAAGCTCCTTGCTTTCCTAATGATGGGAAGAAAAGTCCTGGAAGCAGTGGCAGGGGAGGCAGGTTTGCTCTTTGGGAGGTGAGAGGAGGAAGAGTCTATTCTTCCCTTTTTGCAGGAAAATTTGCTGTCTAGAAGAGGAGTTTGAAGCCTGGGGTTTGCAACCTTGCAGCTGAGCCTGGGCCTGGGTAGATGCTCGGGGCCGTGTCCAGCTGTGCACAGGTCTGGGAGAGCCAGCCTGCCGGGTGGGTGGTGGCTTACCTGGGAGCCATGGGTGCTGCACTGCTGAACAGAGGGAATAAACCCGCCAATGCTTGCCTGGTCCTGCTGGGCCCTTCCCCGGGCTAGAGCCAGCCGTGGCGGTGGGGCTGGAGTCATGCCTTTGGCTGCACAATTGCTTTTGCAGTGTGCATGCACAGGGCTGGTTATGGCCTCTGCTGGCAGCAGCCCTGGCAGCTGCTGTAGCCTCACCGCACCTGTGGCACAGCAGCAAGAACAGGCAGCCCCAGCAAGCCTAGAGAGCCAAACCCTTCCCTGCAGTGTGTGGGTGCCTCTGTTGTGTCTGCAGATGAGGAAAGCCCAGAGGAAGATGGTGCCTGAGGTCTTCTTTTCAAAAATGACTGCTTATTTCATGTTTTCAATCTGGCAAGAAGTGGGTTTCCTGCAATGACAGCTCACAGCATCCAAACATTTCCCAGCTGCCTGTGACCTGCTTCCTCCATGCTTTTTGCTGCCCTGGGGAGCTGTGAGGTACATGTTGGCTGCTGTGTACAGAGGGAGTTCATTGCTTGCTGTGGGCATAGCTGAAAGCACAGGGACATGGCCAGTTTCCCCAGAAGGTGGTGGAAGCCAGTGGCGCCACGGTCCCCCCTCTGTCTCCCCTCTCACTGCAGGCAGGGCAGTCTCAAAGGGGATGAGCCTCCTCCTATGCCCAAGCCTGGTTTCCCCTCAGTGGGTTGAATTTGAGCTGGGAGCAACGGGGATATAGGCAGCTGCCCCAGTACTTTGCCTGCACAGACAAAGGCACAGCTTTGGGTGCTCTAAACCTTGCTGGTGATGCAAGGATGTGCCCTGCCCTGCTGCCTGGGGGTGCAGGCTGTCCCCCAAGACCACTCTTCCTGCCCCCTGTCCTTCTCCCACCCTCTCCCCCTCCCTGGCTCCTAGGAAGCCTGCAAATAAATCTTGGCATTTTGAAAGCCTGTTTTCGCCCCCAGCCTACGTGTCAGTACTAATCTGGAGACAAACAGCCACATTTATAAGAAGAAAATAAAGACTTGGGTCCCACTCAGCAGCATAATGTGAGGGGCTGTTCCTGGCATGCTGGGGATGCTGCAGGGATTCTTTGCTGGACAAAGAGGCAATTGATGAACTAGGTCAATGCAGGAGGAGACAGTAGAGGCTTCTGAATCAGAGAGGCCTCTGAAAAGGAAATCATTCCCTGTGGAAGAGGCGGACCTGTTGGGCCTGTGCCTGGGTCACCCTGCACGCAAGCTGCAAGGTGGCTGAGGATCAGGGCACCTGTGGGTATGCTGCTCTGCTGAGGAAATGCTCCTCTTTCTTTTGTTACTGAAGGGTGCTAGAGTGGAGGGAGAAGCTTTCAGAGCCTCCTGGGTAAGTGTCTCTGGTGGCTAGAGCAGCAGTTGGGGGGTGCTTGCCACAGGTCTGCCAATGAGTGACCAGTACTGCACGGTGAAATTCTGGCTTGCTGTGTTACTGTTTTGTCATCCACACAACAGGACAGGGCAAACCTGTGTCCGAGGATTGGGAGCAGGAGTGGGTAAACTGTGAAAGTGCATCCTCAAAGATGGGTCTGATGCTCAGGGCGACCCTTTGCCATTCCTTCTTCATGTTTCATTGGCAGCTTAGGGTCAGCAGGATCTGTCCCTCGCAGCGTCCCCTTATGTCCTGGCCAGTTGTGCAGGATGTGGAGGAGCTCCTCTGTGTCTTGCTGACTGAGTATGAAGCACCACTTGCTTGGACTGGAGCCGCACCACCTCCTGTGTCTGCCCTCCTGCTCCTAGGCCCTGCACACTCAGCATGGACTTGGGCAATAAAAGCCCTTCGCTGCACCCTGCCACCAGCTTGTGATGGTGCCTTGCCCTGCTGCACCTGTGCCCCAAGCTCTGCCAAAGTTGGGCTGTTTTGCACACCAGAGAGAGAGGTCCTTGCAGAATCTGGATGAATTGTCCCTGTGGGGAGGTAATGCCTTCAGTGACACAGCCAGAGCAGGGTAGCTTTAGCAGCGCTGAGTGAGATTGATGTGAGTCCTGGCCCCTGCTTCTGTATGGGCCTCTTCTTCCCTTGTGCACATTGCCTGGGTGAAGGCTGGATGTGAGGGGGCCGGGTACGGCTGCCTTTCAGACAGTCCTGGCTGTCAGGAAGAGTGACCATCCATCCCAAGGCAAAAAACTCCAGGCAGGTCCCTGCAGCTGCGTCCCGTCATGGGATGTTCCTTGGTTGCCTGTCCTTGGGTCAGAGCAGGGGTAAAGCTGTGGCCCTGTAACCTCTTTCATGTGCCCTGTCTGATCTGAGTGCTCTCCACCAATCATGGCTGTGGGGTCCCCTGTTCATGAGCAGTTCTGGGGCTTTGGTCCTGCAGGTGTTTGCCATGCAGTCAGGTAGGAGCCCATGTGTCATGCTGATTTTGCCTGGACTGGATTCCTGCAGTCTGTGTGGGACTGTCCTGTGGTGGTGCCTTTGGGGTCTGGCTTCCTTCAGAAGTTTGTGCTGTTGTTCCCCTGCATTGCAGCTTCCTGAGTCAGCCTGGAGCTTGCATGCTGTTTGCATCAGGGATCTCTGCCCTGCTCGGTACTGTCTGCCTGCCTGCCCCATGCCCCAACCCTCAGCTCTTCCTGAATTCCTGCCCTGCTTAACCCTGTCACCACATCTGTCTGTCCCCATTTGGCAGCGCTCTCTTTGGATTGTGGCTGGACTGTGGGTGGATGAGGTGGCTAGTGCAAATATTTTATGCCTGTCTCAGTGTAGATTTTGCCTTGCCCTGTAGAAGCAAAGCAGCCATGAAATAATTCATGGAATCAAGGGATGGTGATACAGCTCCTTGTTTGCTGCAAGACCTAGGACAGAAACTTAGGGAGGGCAGACCTTACCTTTGCTTCAGCTGGAAGCGTTGAAGAATTACCCTTTGTTGACCATTGTCTCACCTGGTTACAGTCTGGCAAAGAAGCTTGCCAGGCCCCCAGGAATCTGAGCACATGCTGTGAGTAGAAGGTGCTCAGACAGCTTTGTAGTGTACCAATGGTTGTTTACAACTATCCAGAAGTAGATGGCTTATTTGCCTCACTCAGTGTGTCAAAAGCCCATTTTCCACGGGATTTGCCTCCCCTGCATTTTTGGAAGTAACTAGAGGCAAGTGATGGGGGAGAAGGGGAAGGATGGCATATGGCTTTGGGGGGAGTGTGAGCCTGGTGCTATAAAAAGTAGCAAGGGGAGCTGAGGAAGCGGACTGGAGAGGGAAGTGTGAGAATCGGAGCAGTGGGAAAGAAAAACAATTTAGCAGAGGCATTTGGGGCTTGGAGTAAAGTTTGGGATACACAGATAGGAGGAGGGTTGCTGGGGCATTTCCTTGTTCTGTGATTCTTTAGGGCTTATAATGAACTGTAAGCACCTGCCAAGTGAGGACCCTTTTAAGGTTGAGTGTTTCCTGCTAGCACGCTCAAGCCATGACCCTCTGTCTGCAGTAGTAGCTAAGCCCTGTGTAGAGCTCTGGGGTAACGGATGTGGCATTAGTATGCAGCACGCAACACATGCTAAAAGCCCAATTTAGACACAGTGGTTTTTAAGCCAGCATAAGCTGGGTGAGCAAGACGGAGTCCCCTGGACTTTTCCTGAGCTGCACTATCATGTATTGAAGGTGATGCATCCTATCTATTGTAAACCTTTAGAAGGTATAAGAGAATATATGCTAATTTGACATCTTTAAGTCCTAGTCTAAAGAAGTCTGAATACAACCTGCATAAGGCATGCCTAAGCCCAGGGTGGCTTATCCAGGAGACAGTACCCATCAGTGCTACACACTGCAACGCGTGCTGGGGGGGGATGTATCATCTTGGTGCCTCGTCTCCTCTACCTCTGTTCCTGAGGCTTCATCCAGTCCTGGTCTCTAGTGCAGGTATTTGTTTGATGTCTAAATGCCTCTCTTGGCTCACTGTGAAATACACTGTGTTTTAGCGGCTGCCCCCGTGATGTGCGAGGCAGGGCTGATTGCACAGGAGCCGTCCAGCCCCATGCAGTACTATGGTGAGTCATCCGACACCTATTACCATGTGGACCGCTGGCAGAGGCTGCGCACGGCTGTCAGGAAGCTGGAGTTCTGGGAAAACTTCAACGCAGAGCTGATAGGCAGCGGCTTCTTCTCCAAGGTCTACAAGGTAAACTGACATGCAGGCAGCCTGTGACCTGTGTGACAGCAGCTGGGCAGCTGCTGAGGCTGTGTAAATGGTGCCTCACCTGAGGAACCTGTCCCTGAGCTTATTTCCTCATCTTCATCCCTCCTAGCTCACTCTTGCAGGTTGGATGGGGTGAGGGAGGAAAGGACACCCCCCACCTTGGCACACCTAGCACATCGCCTTTGATGCATATCTCCTCTTCCATAATGAAAAAAGGAGATGGAAGGACTTGATCAATCAATGTTCATTGATCTAGCCATATAACAGGCTTGTCAGGGAGCTAAACTTGATATTGGTTATTAGGGGATATTTACGCTCTGTGCAGGATTTTTTTGTCAAAACTGTAGCAAAATATATAGAGAAAAATAATGTAAAATTACGCTGTGTGTGTCTCCCAGAATACTGGCCACCCACATCCCATGGAGACGCCAGCGGTGTCACCCCTCTCTGGCTGCTACCCTGTGTTACAGTGATGCTGGGGAAGAGTAGGAGTCCTGGAGCAGGGTCAGGCAGGGACAGGCTGCTGGTCCATCCGGTTCTGCCTCTGCTCCTTTATCAGCAGACCCATGGCTCCCTGTAAGCCAGTGCATGATGTGTGGATGGTGTATCACCAAAGCAAAACTGCTTTTCTTATTGGGGCTGTTGTGAGTCACTCCCTGCACCAAGCTCCGCTAGTGTTGAAGTTTGTTCAGCCCTCTCTGAGCAAGCACAGAATCCAGGGTGCTGCTAGCTTTGCTCTCCCTCCAGTGCTGCTCCTCAGCCTGGGAGTGCCACTGCTTATTTGGAGGGGGTGGATGGCACGTGAGGCTCTTTCTCTGCAGCCCTTGATGATCACTGCTCTATGAACAGCAGAGTGAAAGGAGGTGCATCATGTTAGGAAGTGAGACTCAGCCTTCATCTCTGAGAGATGCCACATGCCACATTGCTTTGTAGTGTGGCCAGGTTTGTCCACCTTATCTCTCCTCCCAGCAGCCCTCCAGAATGTGGCTGCTGACACTGTTGGCACATGACGCAGACCCAGTGGAAACAAATTGGGCCTGACTCTACCATTGCCTTCAGCTCGTCAACTTGACTGCCCCACAATAAACATCATCACTGCACATTTCTCCTGGGACAGCATAAGATGCTTCTGCTACAGGGGTACTCTGACATAATGTGGGTGAGATCCCTGGCTGGTCTAAGCACACATGGCCAGTTGAAACTAATGGAACCAGGCTGGCAGGACCTGGCCACAGAACTGCAGAAATATGCAAGTCGGATAGATAAACACACATTGCTTTCTCAAGGCTCTGTCTCCTCCTCTGCTGCATCTGGGCTTGGTGCTCTGATAAAGCCTTTGGGTGAACTTCAGGTCCAGGGACAGTGAACTAAAGGGGAAATATCCATCCAAAGTTCTATGGCAGCTCTTTGCAGACTGGAACAACATGTGGCTAATACCTCTTCCCACCACAGCCTTCCTCAAGTAATTGCTTTCCCCACCTACACAGCACACTATTGCCATTGCTTTATCTTTCCTTTATCTAGCAGATTTTCATAGTAACAGTTGCTGTTTCCTCTGTGTGTGACATTTTCTTCCTGCCATGGCAGTGAATGAAATTCCAGCAGTAGGCAGGTTGGAGACACAGATCTTGAATGAAAATGAAATAACTTCTTGAAGTAGAAGCAGAAAAAGAAATGTAAAAAAAAA